>CAUYLG010030337.1:0-44291 GCA_963573385.1 Cacajao melanocephalus | reverse complement strand
AGTCGTGGGGGGGGGACCAGCCGAGCCTGATCACCTGGCTCCCTGCCTCAGAGCGAACAGTCGACTGTCTCCCAGGTGTTCCAGTCACCTGTTGAAAAGGTGCTGGGATCTGTGCAATTTCCGGTGTGACGACCCACTGTGCCTGCACCGGCTGAAACAGCCTCACTGAGAATCGTGGTCCTTTTTTGCCCAGGACTCTCCTGGCCTGGCTCCCTGTTTCAGTCCCGTTTTCTATCAGTTGAATGGGTGACTCTGTCTTCCCGAAGCTCCAATCGCCAGCTAAAACGGTGCCCGGACCCATGTATTTTGTATGGAGAACTGCCGCGCTGGGGCGCTGGCCAAGACAGCCATGCAGGCTGAAACAGCAGCGCCGGGGCACTGGCCAAAACAGCCATGCAGGCCAAAACAGCCGCGCCAGGGTGCCAGCCAAAACAGCCGCACAGGCTGAAACAGCCGCGCTGGTGACCTGTGGGGCTCCTCCACCTGGGAATCTCCTGGTCTGTGGGCAATAAAAATCCATCTGGAAATGCGGTGTCCATTCACCCTCTGCGCTTTCACTGGGAGCTGCAATCCTGAGCTGATCCTAATCGGCCAGCTTGGATCCGTCTCCCGAGACTACATTAAAAAAAAAAAAAAAAAGAACTGTATTGATACCCCTACTTTCCCATCATAACCTAAGCTCCTGAAAGCTTTGACTCCCTAGCACTTCTGCACTTCCCTACATGCAGGCAGAGGACATCCTTGTAGCCACAGAAAGCCAAGAGTCACAGGTGCTTAGATTGGTGAGTGATAGGACAATAACGGAGGGCTGACCATGTCTGCTCGTGTACTGTGAGCAGGAGTCTAGGACAAGATGGCTCTTGTCACAGGGGTTGGACATGGTATTAGCAGAAGCATTAGAAAAGTGTGGCAGAGTAAGCATGCTTGTAAATATCTGTCCAGTCCATGCCAGCAGTGGAAGTGAAGGGATAACAATTAATCTAGTTAAAGTCAGAGCTGTACTAAGTCTCCAAAGGCTTCTAGGAAGGAGGAAACCAAAATAGCCTCTCTTGCCTGGAAAAGTGATGAGCTTCCTTACTAGGGAGGTGGCTTGTAAGTGGAATGGTTGGAATTCCCCAAAGATGCCCAAGTCCTGATGCTGGATCTCTGACTACCACTAACTTATTGAGGAGGCTCAGGAGGCAGGAAAGGTGAAGAAGACAAAGGAGAAGCTAGGAAATTGTCAGAGAAGGAGAAATCTTTGCAAATGATTATAAATGTAGTATAAAATTACTATAAAACTATAGCTTTACAGGAACTATAAAAAGCAAAGAGAATGTTACTATTAGCCAAGAGGAGACAACTTGAGCATCAAAAATGAAAACAATGACAGTCACCTGGAAAAGCTTAGTGTGTGAGAAGAGCCATGGATCCATGATGAGTTTAGAAGGGGAGAAGTAAGCGTGCTGAAAGATGGATGAGATACACCTGCATTTTCAAAATCTTGGGCAAACACTTTATTCATCTGACTATGTGAGTCCTGCAGTGGAGAGTTTACCAGTCTACAGTCTACAAAATAAAAAGGCAGGTTTTTTTTTTGTTTTTTAGTAAGGAGGTTAATATTTACAAATCCAGTTAGTGTTTTGGTACTTGGCATGTTCTCTGTAACCTCTGCCTTGGATACTCGGGCTACAAATGTGTGAGAGCAGCCGGGTGCCATGGCTCATGCCCGTAATCCCAGCACTTTGGGAGGTTGAGGTGAGAGGATTGCCTCAGGCCAGGAATTTGAGACCAGACGACAACATAGTGAGACTCTGTTCCCCCAGCCAAAAAATAAAAAATAAAAATGAGCCAGGCATAGTGGTGCATGCCTATAGTCCTAGCTACTCAGGAGGCCAAGATGAAAGAATCACTGGAGCCCAGGAGTTCGAGGTTATAGTGAGCTCTGATGGTGCCACTGCACTCTAGCCTGGGCAATAGAGGGAGACCCTGTCTCAAAAAAAAAAAAGAGCACATGGGATCCCCATCTGGAAAAGAGGTTTTCTATCCTTTGGGTTGTTACATGGGTCTGTGCTGGGTTGTGTGAAGCTCAAGGACACCTGGGATGGAGTCTAGTTGGTAAAACCACACAAGAGCCACCCACTGAGCTTGGGAACATAAAGGGGTAGGGAAACACAGGACAATGAGACCAAGTGGTGTAGGAAAGTCATTGACAGTGGGGTGAGGTATTGACATGTGGGATTCATATTTCCGCATGGGCACATGTATGGAGCTGGTGCCTCTAGATGGTCATTTGTTCTTTAGTTCATCACAGTCCTCACTGAGGAAGCTTTACTTATTATTGTTATGTTTTGTGACTGGCCTTGCCCTTGTAAACATGTGTATTTGTAACCCAGATTGTGTGTGTGTGTGTGTGTGTGTGTGTGTGTGTGCTTGTGTGTTAGTAACTTCATGCATTTTAGATCTTTCAATAACATACACACATTAAACTTTGTGGATTAACTAATTCCAAGGGCTGACCTATAGAAGTGAGATTTGATGCAGCCTTTCACAAGTATCAACTTGGCCAAAGAGTGTGATACAGAAAAGCACAATGGCTCTTGCCTGTAATTCCAGCACTTTGGGAGGCTGAGGAGGGTGGATCATGAGGTCAAGAGATTGAGACCATCCTGGCCAATATGGTGAAACCCTGTCTCTACTAAAAATACAAAAATTAGCTGGCTGTAGTGGCATGTACCTGTAGTCCCAGCTACTCAGGAAGCTGAGGCAGGAGAATCTCTTGAACCCGGGAAGGGGAGATTGCAGTGATCTGAGATCATACCACTGTACTCCAGCCTGGTGACAGAGCAAGACTCGGTCTAAAAAAAATGCCATAATTTTGCTTTATGAACTTTTCATGATATGCCTAACAGAGAAACTGGTAATCAGAATAGCAAATATGATTGATTCTGGAATGTCAGTTTTAAAAGAAACAGCTTGGTGCTTCCCTGAGCTGGACTCTGGAGGAAATTTCCCCCTGACAATGTAACTCCAAAGCTCCCAAATATGAAAAAAAGACCCCCTTAGGGAAAATTTCTGACACCCATAAGTTTCCCTGGGTGTTTTCTTCTCCTTTGGTTAAACTAGCAGGTATTGTGCAGAATCTTCTAGGAAGCCTGATGGGGTAAGGGAGTAGATTTAGCTCATATGTCCACTGAGAAGTAGAAAAATTTAATGACCCAACTTAGGTATTTGTGTACATGACAGCAAGCAGTGGAGCATGAATTATTTTTCTCTTAAAATTTCAACTGAGTTGGCTTTTATGTGACTTTTCCAGATACAACACGTGCAACAGCCAGTGATTGAGATTCTAATCTGAAGGAAATTTTGTTTTAGCTTTTATTTTACAAAAATAAATAATGGGCAAAAAGCTCCATATTCAATAAATGGTACTGGAATAACTGGCTAGCCATATGTAGAAGATTGAAACTGGACCCCTTACTTATACCATATACAAAAAATTAAATCAAGATGGATTAAAGACTGAAGATGGATTAAATGTAAAACCCAAAACTATGAAAACCTTGGAAGAAAACATAGGCAACACCAATTTGGACATAGGAACGGGCAAAGATTTCATGATGAAAACACCAAAAGCAATTGCAACAAAAGGAAATCTTACTTTCTATATCCTTGGGATCATGTTTGAGGAGTAAGTTAGTATAATGAAAGAAGCACAGGTTTGCGGGTCAAGCTAGACCTGGAGTTGAATCTGGTTCCACTGTGTACAAGTTACTTACACCCTCTAAGCCTCTACTTTTTCATTTTCATTATAAAAATATTGAACTTACTGCATAGTTTGTTGAGGGAAGCATTTAATAGGTTAGCAGGAGCAAAGCACCTGTTGTGTGACAGATGGCAAATTCTCATCCTAAAATCATGTCACCAGAACCCATAACTTCCAATTGGAAGTCTTCATTTGTCTCTCTCTCTCTCTTTTTTATTCAAGAAATGTTGTTTTAAGATGCACCATGGTCTAGGAACTCTTTTAGGCACCGAGATGTCACAGACAACAGACCTGATCATCCCTGGAGCCTCCATGAAGGCAAGCTAAGTTAGTTGTAAGACCAAAACGCTCCAAGAGCCCAGGAATGGAAACAACCAATTCTGCCAGAGAGGGTAGGAGGGGCGAGGGGTACAGAGGATGAAATTTGTATTGATCCTCAAAGAAGGAAGACAAGTTTTCTAAGTGACAAAGTAGGGAAAGGGCACACTTCAGGCAGGATTAACGTCATGGGCAAGTCCAGGAGGTGTGAGAGCATACAAGTTTGCTGCTGTTGGGTGTCACACGTGGTAGGTCTGGCTCTCACTGCATCACTGCATCTTCCATGTGGGAGGGAGTGTTTCAGCAGGAAGTGGAGCTGCCTCCTTGTTTGACTGGTAGTTATTTCTCTGTGTTTCTATTTTGCCTCAGAACCTCAGAAACCTTGATATTCTTTGGCATTTGTTATAAATAGTCTTCATCATCTGGTTCAGTAGATTGGTCACCATGATCTGGTTGATTGACTTCTCCATGATCTGGTGATGAATGAAGCCTTATTTTGGGAAGTAAAGGCTCTTCCCTGGATTATAAATGCTCTGATATAGCCTGAGACCAGCACACTGATAGACCTTGAGTTATAAATAGTTAAATAAATAAGTAAATAAAATAAATACTACTTATCTTGGTCTTTTTATTTTCTCTGTGGCTTCTAAGATGCAGTTGACATCACAAATTCCTGGTCTGAGAATGAAACAGCCATTTGACAATGACAGGTCTTTGGGAAGGTGTTGACTTTTTTTTTTTTAAAGGAATATTTTACTGAATGTGACTAAAGCTAGGAAGAGTGGAATGAATACTGAATGAGGGTTAGAGGGATGGGAGTTTGGGCCCTGTCTCCTTGAGCCTATCTGCGTGATCCTAGGAAGTCATGACACCTCTCTAGGTACTGGCTTCCTCACTGGCCCCTCACACCCTCCTCCCTGGGCTGCTGAGGGTTAACATGACAGACAGCTCCAAAGTGTGACCCTGTTGTAAGGCTTAACCTCTACAAGCTTCATACCAGAATCTTTAGTTCGATTACAGCAGGGGTTGAGGATCCCCTCTCCAGGATCCATGACCCCTGCTGAGGGCATGAGAAGGAGAAATCTGGGGGAGGAGAGTTGCTTAGAGGGAATCAGGAATTTAGGGAAATGAGAAGCAGTTGCGTCTGCATGTGCTGTTCTCAGAGAGACCAGGGGAAATGAGAAGCAGTTGCGTCTGCGTGTGCTGTTCTCAGAGAGACTAAGGGGACCCACTGAGGGTGGGGAATTGAGATGGGCAGGCAGGGCGGAGAAGAGGATAAAAATTTGAGCATGTGAAAGCCAAGTGGCTCCAGAAATCTCATCACTAAATAGGGCAGGAGTCAGTTCTAGGAAAATGAGTGTTTTCCAAGAACAAGAGGAAAGCAGCCTCTGACCGACTCCCGGAGCTGCACCACACCATCCTGTCTTCCGGGGACTGCTGGTATGATCCAGGACCACAGGGCGCCTGGTAGATAGACCCTGGCAGAGCTTACAGGACAATTAACCTGGTTGCCTTCCAGGGAAATTCAGGAAGCTGCCACTGAGCACGGGTGCCAAGTTTTTAGACCTTGCATGATGGGACCTCCACTTACCTCTCCATTGTCATTTTTTCACCCCTCTGCCTCCCCACAAGTTCCATGGGGCAATCTGAGGATGTTCTGGGAACACGTAAGCTCTCTGTTACCCTTGCCTTGCTAGCCACATACTATTTCTTCCTCCTGCCTGAGTAGCTCACATTTATTCTTTGGGCTTCAGTTTTACTTTCTCTGGGAAGCTTTTTCTGATCAATTGAGACTGGGTTGGGTGCCCTTCTTCTGTTTCTCCAGCGTACTTAACTCTCCTATCTGACAGTACACATGTTCAATGGTAATGGTCTTTCCAAATGCCCTTCTCTTTGACCCAGCTGTGAGATCTCTGCAGGCAGGGATGATGCTTTGCCTCTGGCTATATCTCCAGTGCCCAGCACAATGCCAATAATATAGTTGGTGCTTAATAGATACTTACGAAATGAATGAACGCATGCCTGCGTGTGTGAAAGCACTCAGGGCTTCCGCCTTCAGACAAAGGGTCACGAGGTTTACTTTTGGACCCTTCTGATACATGGGCAGGAGCTCTTAGTAAAGCTTATCTTTTGTTCTTTCTAGAAGAGCTGGCCACTGCAAATAATTGGACTCACTCCAAATAACTTGCATGAAGCAGAATAGAAAGCAAAGGTTGAGAGATGTTGGGTATCCAGTTTACAAGGCCTCCTTAGAAACATTGAGAAAGCATTATTATTCCTTTCCAATGAGAAGTAACAAGGAACCCTTGATCTGAGAATTTGTATAAAAGTGTGACAGTCTGGTCTAAGAACTTTGGGGAGAGGATGTGTCCACACGAGGTGGTCCTCTCTCCAGCCTGACCTGCCCTCCTTCTCCAGCCTCTACTCTCTATTCTCCTCATTTTTATAGAAACAATAAGGCGTGTCTTTTAAATTTACTTTCTACCACAGAAGCTAATTTAATATTTGGAGAGAACAAAGCCAAGGCCATCTCTAGACAGTTGTTATTTATAAGATGATAAAAAAGACAGATCCAGCTCCTGATGTTACTAAATTGTCTTCAGGAAAAGAACTATGAGGAAATGGGCCTTTGCTGTGGTGGGGATACAAATAAAATCACCTAAAAGTCACCCCAAATCATGGGGCCTGGGAGGCTGCCATCTGCTCATGTTTCAGTTGTGGACTCTTGCCATCCTGGACACTTTCACTAAATGTGTATCCTCTGAGGGTGCTGAAGTTTCTTTGCTCCTTTGAGGCTGTCTCTCCACAGTCTGAGCTAGAAATAGATTCTTTTTTATTGTTATAATCGAGCTGTATAATAACCCCAAAGAGGCAAGGACAGTAATTGTGGTATGGAGGGTGCTGTCTCTCTTTGCCCAAGGGATAGGGAAGTTCAAGATTGCTTTCCTTAATTGCTACCTGCTGGATATACTTTCCTGTCTGACCTGACATCCACCTACCCTGGCTGCCAGAAATGGGGCAAGGGGATGAAGATGTGGGATTGATGAATTCTTATTTTTGCTCCTCGGGTCATGGGATGTCTGAGGCAGAAAGAGAAAATGCCCCACTGAGAAGATATGCTGCAGATGTTCCTGCAAAGCCTCTTTAGAAACATCGAGAAAGCATTATTACTCAGAGCCTGCCTATACAACCTCATCTCAGGCAACAGAGTACAGTCAATTCTCATTATTCACAGTAGTCCTATTTCATAAAGTCATTGCAAACACAGAATTAGCAAATACTGAGCCATTACTCCTGGGGGACAAATGGGGGTTAGTTTCCTATGAGCCTCTGGTCATATATTTTTGTCAACTGATCAATACATAGGCTTGTTTACATGTGTTTCTGTTTAAAAGCATTTTATTTAATATGGATTGTGGATTTGTTAACATTAAACATACAGCCAACAACTCATACCTGAACAAAGCTTATCTGCCACATAAGGCACATCACAGCTTAGCACTCGGGAACAGAGGACAGCATGTCAGCACTGTGCTGGGGGTGGGGGGAACATTTTAAACAGCAAAATCACCAATAAAAAGTCCTCTCCTTGGCCTGAGGCCGACCTTTGGCATTGGTCCTATGGCTGGGTTTTGCTTGGTCCCCAAGAGCCAAATGTCTCTGGTTTTGGAAACCTGATAATTCTCTTATTACATGAGCCTACACCCCTGTGGAGTTCAGCTGCCTTGGAAGTGTTAGTCCACTGAGGACGTTTGTCTCATTTGAGCTAGTCTTCCTTAGGTCTTGGAGTTCTGGCCTGAGACCCAGCAGCCTGCTGCTGCTTCAGTCTTTGCTGACTGATGGAGCCTTTCTTAGAGTCAACTGTCATGGAGTTTGTGCCCGTGTCTGCTGGACACCATGGCCAGAAGGTGTGGCCTTTTTACTCAAGGTGTTCACAGCCCAGAGAAGAAGCAGCTGGCCCACAAATGACTAAAATGCAGCTGGTAAATGCTACCATCAAAGTCACCAAGATGTTCCGCAAGCTGCATTTTTTTTTTGGTCCAAATCCCCCTGTGGACCACCCCCCAAAACACTTCCACCAGCACAAATCAGATGTTTTGCTGTCTTCTTAAAACATGTTCTTTCTCCTCCTTCCTTTGCCATGCTTGTTAGCAGACCCACAATCACCTAAACCTGAATGAATCCCTGCCCCACTTCCCATCAATTATTGCATCCTGTACCATGCACTGCTTGCCTACCCTGTACACCCAACTCCACCACCTCCATATTCCTTGCTGAGTTACAGCAGCAATGTCCACCCTGCTTACCACAGGATAGCCACAGAAAGATGTTGTAAATGCAATGTGTCCAAATACATAATCAATAGAACTTCATATGTAATAATCTAAAGGTTGAAAATCTCAATGGACAAAGAGATCATTAATGTTATTCTCTCCCAGCAAAGATTTGGATTCCTTAATGAATCCTAGATGTTTTATGTGACACTGCTGTGACCTTTTAAATATATCTCATCCTTTTCAATGTGGACATTTCTTTAGGTAACTTTAATTGTTGTATATTTCATCATATAGCTAAGTTTAAAAGAATGTTAATAATTTCTTCAAAATAAACTAGAATGCCCTAATATTTCTCTATATGGGAATACATTTACCTTATATTTTATTATAATTTACACTTTTGAAAGGTTGCTAAAATATTTTTAAGGTCTGAATGTATCTTAACAGATATAGAAAGCCATATTTTTAGTCATTACGCATATTCTTTCATTGAATTCTTACAACTCAAGAGGTTTATGGATGAGTAATAGATGACCAGAAAAGTTAAGTTACTAGTATGTGATTACGTTGCTGCTTGAAGTTGGAATATAATCCATGCTTGTATGGTTCTCAGAAAAGAAAGAATTCCAGGATTCCTTTGAGAATGACAACTTGAATTTGAACACTGATGTCCTGCAGAGCTGCTCCTTATTCAGTGGAAATGAGCTTCAACTTCAAAGTTTTATGTAGTTTGCTAGGACTGTATTATTCAGAGCTCAACAGGAGACAGGAGAAGCAGAAGCAGCAGGATATACACACAAGTGCACACACAAACACAAGCACAGACACAGTTACACAAACACAAGCACACACAGTTACACACATGTATTTGTATATATAAACATACATGAGAGAGAAACAGATTTATTACACATATAATAATTAACTATATGATTGTGGGGGCTGGCTAAGCAAGTCCAAAATCTGTAGTGCAGAAGGTCAAAAAGAGAAGACCCCGGGTAGGGCTGAACCCACAAGCATGGGGCTGAACCTCTCATGCACAAGCAGAATTTCTTCTCTTGCCTAGGAAAATCTCACACCTACCTTTGAGGCCTTCCAATTCATTAGGGGCTTAAATTACATCTATGTAATACCTACCCAGAACACCTAGATTCACCTTTGATCGGATGACGAGTACTATTATTCAATTGAACAGTTCTAGCCAAGCTGACACATGAAAAAACTATCACAAGCATCCAACCATAACATTACCAGGGGCAGCAGTGATAACTCATGCACAAGCAGAATTTCTTCTCTTGCCTAGGAATATCTCAGATCTACTTGTGAGGCCTTCTAATTCAGTGTTCAGCCCTGAAAATGATCTCCTTTACTTAAAGGCAACTGATTAGGGGCTTAAATTACATCTATGCAATACCTACCCAGAACACCAAGATTCACCTTTGATCAAATGACTGGTACTGTTATTCAACTAAACAGTCCTAGCCAAGCTGACACATAAAAAGAACATCATAAGCATCCAGCTGTGACATTACCAGGGGCAGCAGTGATAAGTGTGATTGACTGGCAGGAGGCCTTGGTTTTGTGAAGATTGCTAACTTTGCCTGCAAGGGCCATCCCTGGTTGATGGCTATAGTGAATTTTCATCTAAATGGTGGTTCTGTGCCAGGGCTAGATTTGCTCCCTCTCAGGGGACATTGGCAACACCTGGAACATTTTTGGTTGTCACAACCGGGGTTTGATATCATCTAGTGGATAGAGGCCAGGGATGCTTCTTACCATTCTCTGATGCACAGGATAACCCCCACAACAAGTAATACCCAGCTTTCAATGTCAATAGTGTGTAGGCTGAGAAACCCATTTTAACCTAGAGAGCAAATGTGAAATGTGCTCTGAGTGCATGGGTTTAGTCAATCCTTATAGAAGTGTAAGGACAATTTGTTTTTAAAAATTATTTCATTTTATTTAAACAGATGAGGAAATAAAGGTTAAGGCATTATTATTGCTCATAATTATGATAATTCTAAGTGGAGGGGGCAAGGATTTGAACTCTAGTTTCTTTGAACTCCAAGTTTATTCTTTTGCTATACCCAGTGTGTGATGGAAGTTTCCCTTCAGGCTTTCTTCTGCACCTGAGGAAGCCTTGACCTTAGCTCTGGCCATTCACAATCTGTCTCATCCTGTAGCAGTTTACATTGCAGGTCAGGTGGCACAGGTGAGCTGTAGCCTTCCTCTGCCTTAACATATCAATGGCAGCCAGCGTTTGGCACAGTGGATGAGGCTAGCAGTTGTGTGGCCAAGTTCTGGGTGCAGCTCCCATCCTGAGGCCTGGCAAGCTGATTGATCCCGAACACTGGTGTCCTCAAATACAAAATGAAGAACTGGACTTCCTCCTAGCAAGATTTAAAAAAGAAAAGGCATGGGAAGCATCTAACATAGGGTCCTAGTATTTTCGATGAAAGTAATTTTGCAGTGTCTAGCAGTTCTGACCACTCACTTTCTAAGAATAATTCAATGGCCTAGGTTTATCATTTTTAAATATATTCAAAGCCTGGGCCGAGTGTCAACCCTAGGGTTCCCTTCCATTCCCTTCTCTGAGGTCTCTCAGCACTGTGGACCTCAGTCAGAAAAACTCCCAAATAGTATTGTTTCTGAATATTAGTTCTGAATATTCCAAAAGTTATGCAGTGTAATTGAGGGTGGTGGGAAATACAGAAAATGTTAACTGCTTTAAAAGTTGCCTTAAAATCTTTTTGGAATAAGGAATATAAATAAAAACAAAAGCCACATCTATATAGACAAATAACCCCCCAAACCTCTTTATTATAAAGAAAATGATCCTGCTAATAAGGAAGAAAAACCCTGTTAATAATTGCTGATTAGAAATAGCACTTTAACAGTGTCTGGCATTTTTAAAGTTAGAAATAGCTTTGGGTAAAATTTCTTTTATCTCATTAGTCATTATGAAGTAGTACATTTAGCTTATATAATTATTTTCAGGTTACCAAATGTTCTGCATCTGTCTTGTTTGAGTCTAACAATGCAGTGAATTAGGATAATTTGTAGGCATTTATTCAGTGTGTCGCACATACCAGGTTCTGTGTGTGGCATAGGGAATTCAGGCAAGAATCGGTTCCAGTCCTGCCCTTACGGAGCTCAGATTCTAGTCTTATCAATGGTTATAATAGTGTGGTGCCTGTTCTGAGAGAGGGCCCTGCAGGGCTGCTATGCTTTGAATTTGTGTCCCCACCCAAATGTCATTTCAAATTGTAAATTCCCAGTGTTGGAAGAGGGGTGTCGGAAGTGGGAGGTGATTGGATCATGGAGGTGAACATCCCCCTTGCTGCTCTCCTGACAGTGAGTGAGTTCTCACAAGATCCTGTTGTTTAAAAGTGTGTAGTACCTCCCACTTCACTCTCCTTCTGCTTCTCCAGCCGTGTAAGATGTACTTGCTTCCCCTTCGCCTTCTGCCATTATTGTAAGTTTTCTGAGGCCTCCTCAGCCATGCTTCCTATACCGCCTATGGGACTGTAAGTCAATTAAACCTCTTTCCTTTATAAAGGACCCAGTCTCAGGTAGTTCTTTATAGCATTGTCAGAACAGGGATCCAGAGGAGGGACTCTAAACTTCGGGAGGGGTGTGTGTGTGTGGTCAGGAGAGAGATGACTGAGTGGAATCTTGAAGTGTAGACATGGGGAATGTCCAGAGGAGGAAAAGGTGTTGCAGGCAGCTGGGATACTGGTTGGAGGCTGTATGTACCCTGCTGGGGAAGCCCAAGCAGCTTAGCATGCTCGGGGTGTGGCAGGTGAGGGAGGGGTGGGCTGACCACCTCTTTTCAGCCATGCTGAAGAGTTTTGACTTTTTCTGAGAGCAATGGAAAGGCCTTGAGGGGTTTGTGGAGGGTATTACCTGAGGGGCCTGATGAGGCGTGATTTAGGGGGATGGAGGTGAAGGTTGTGGGGTGGGGTGCATGAGAGACCAGAGCCTCTAACTGGTCATGTGGCAGTGGTGCATCTGTTTGAGTCTGTGCCTCTGTAGTTCCAGCCTCTGGTGGGCTTCTTTCTTCTCACCTCTGAGACGCTCCCTTTCCTCTGCAGAGATATAAACACTTTTTCTACCTCATTGAGGTCACTAAAGACCCCCGAGTTGAGAGGTCACCCTGAAGGTGGGATGTTTTTCCACTGCAAGGAGAAACTGCTGATGTGGCACAAGCAGCGTAAAAGGCAACACAACCTGGCCCCTGCAGAGATGCTGGGGGAGGCCTGCTGCTCCTGAGCTTCCTCCTGTGAATCCGGAAGAAACTCACACCAGCAGCAGAGCCTGCAGAACTGTAGGCTTGTGACCCAGCCCTGCCTTTCCAGACAAACCCACTTCCTCTTCCTCTGCAGTTTCCCACCTCTGGGAGTCTGGGTCCTGCAGAACCAGAGGCAACTCCAGACTGTGAGGAGTGGCTTTGTCTCCCTTTGATGCCAGTGAAGGCCTATTAGGTGGCACATGAGAGGACACTGTGAGGGAGAAGAGTCCACGATTAGACGTCTATGTGTGTGTCCACACACCTCTGTGTTTGCTTGTCTGTGAAGCAGTATCTAGAGTGGTTGAAGTTTAGGCTGTGGTGTCAGACTCCTTGAGTTCAAATTCTGGCTCTGCTACTTAGTCTTAAGATTGCAATAAGCCCTTGAACCTCACCAGTCCTCTGTTTTATCATCTGTAAAATGGGGATTATAATAGCACCTTATAAAGGTCAGTAGGGATAGCGTGCCTACATGAACTCAGAAAGAGTTAACCATTACTGCTGCATGTCAGAATGAAGCACTCGGCCCTGCCCTCACAAGTCCACGGTGCATGTATCTGGGGGTCTGTCTGTCCTAAAGTACACTGCCTTTATAGTCAGAGATGTGCTTCTGAATTCTGGCTTTTCTGTGGACAATTCGGGTGGATTTGGACAAGTTACTTAACCCCTTTAAGCTCGTCTTCCCCATTTAAAAACTCAGGCTGATAGTAGAACTACTTCATACCATTGTTAAGAGGATTAAATGTGATAATTCAAGTAAAGTGTTTAGAATATTGCCCAGCTGAACAAAATTTGTGGTATCTTTGTCATTATTATTACTATGGTTAATGTTTGCCTATGTTACCCTGATTTAAAATGTTGCTCATTCATTCAAGAAGCACTTTTTATGTTGTATACTTTCTAAGCTCCACCCACTGGAGTTAGTGCTTGATAGGAACCTGTGCTTCTCTTCAAGTAACTCCCCCCATGGTACTGAAATGCTGGGACAGAAGCCTGTGGCGGAATTCATTTCTTAGTTTTCCAAAATAGACTTTGAGGCCAAGAATGCGGAAGCCTTTTAACTAATTGGAAATGGAATCAGGATTCAAACCTAAGACTTCAGAATGTGGAATTTTTTCTTTGAAGCCGTCTTTAGATCATCCTAATGGGTTGCAATTATAAGGTGTTTTAAATTTTACAAGACAGTTAAATAGCTATGATCTTACTTTTGAGTCTTTGTCAAGAATCTTGGTGAAATGGTTAGGGCATGTACTACCAATTGCTTCCTACAAGTGAGGATATTAAGGCCACCAGGAGATGTGAGTTGCCCAGCTGACATAGCTGGTAGATAATAGAACCCGGAGACCACCCAGGGTCCTGTACTGGGATATCCTATGCTGCCTCAGTTACTGGGTGCCTTGGGCAATGCTGTCTTCCTCAACTTTGGAACCCCCTCCTGATCCTCTGACTGTGCAGCTCCCTTGTTGTGCTAAGAAGAGGAGTGGGAGACAGAAGCCTTGTCTTCTCCTTCTGCAGACTCTCACTGTGGCCATGATGGCTTCTCCTTGTCCATGGTGGGGAGCCAGAAAAAGCCGATTCTACCAGCTGCTGTACATGGACCCATGCAGCATCAATGGACCCTGGAGTACTACCTCCATCATGAACCTGCCAAAGAGATTGACATTTACTTGGCTGTCATGGCCTCTGCAAGCCCTCTGGGCCAAGGACTGAGCATCATTCTCCTGCCTTCCTTTCCAGACTATTGAATCAAAGGCAGGAAATGAAATGAGCCTGAAAATGTGCTGTTTGGAAGCCCCTCAGGGTTCTGGAAAGTCAGTAATGCCTGGGCAAGAACTGTTCTTCCCTATAGAGTAGGGCTCTGTAGGGAAGCCGATGAGAAAAAACAGATACTGTGACAGGGAGGAAATTGCTTCTGGACTGAGGATCATCTCCCTGGCTGTGGGCACCATCAGCCAGCACTGCTGCTGCTTTATTCCAGAGGCACACTATGATATGTACCAGGGAAGTGCCAGAAGAATCAGCACGAATGAGCTCTTTCTGATGAGCCCACAGTTGGATTTGGCAAGAACACGTCAGCATGTGCAATCAGGCAGAAAAAGGGTTTCAAAAAAAGTTTTTTTTTTTTAAATGGATTCTATTTTGTTGTGAAATAAACACATTTCATTCATCATGTGAGTAGAATTTGAGGGTAGAAAATTAACAACTTTGAGCACCTATAATATGCTAAAAGATTTATTAATGTCACTATTTTATTTTATAAAATATTTTGTCATCAGAGTAATACAGGTTCATTGTTAAGAAAAATTAAAGTTAGGGTAATCCCATTTGGGCAGTAGCCTAGTTTGGCAAAAGCGCTTGCTGAGGATGAGAGAAATCTAGAATGAATGCACAGGAGGGAGATGGTGAATATGAGCTATGGTCTTGAGTTTAGCTATACCCACCTATGCTCTTTTTGTGAGATGTTTTAATTACTCTTGTGAACAGATAGTTTTAGGAGGGAGTCAACTTCATCTGAGACACTGCAGGATCTGAGCAGTGCAGGAATGGACCGTTCTAGACACTGACAGTGCTTTCCACAAGTCCCTGGGATCTTTGCACCATTTCCATGTGGCCCAGCCTGACTTCCAGGGGCCAGCATCTATTGTATTTGTCATTTATTCAAGAAGCACCTTTTTGTTTGTTTGTGTTATACGTTCGAAGTTCTACCCACTGGAGTTAGCGTTTGGGACATAGGTAAATAAGAACTTGTCCTTTTCTTCAAGTAATTCACTCATGGTCACTGAAACTCTGTGGCAGAAGACTGCAGGGGAATTATTTTTTTTTAGTTTTCCAAAGTAGACTTTGAGGCCAAGCATGTTGAAACCAGAGGTTAAACTTCCCAGTCTGTCTGAGGATTTGGAACTACAGTTTTGGGGAAAATCCAGTCTATTGGCTGTGTTTTTGTAAATAAATTTTTATTGGAAAATAGCCATGTCAAATCCTTTATGTATTGTCTTTGGTTGCTGTTGTACTCTAGGGATAGAGTTGGTTGAGAAGCTGTAACAGAGACTGCATGGCCTGGGAAGGTGAAATGATGTGCTGTCTGGCTCTTTATAAAAAATGTTTGCTGACTATTGGCTTAGAGTGTGCTTTTGGAGGGGCCCAAATAGAAACACTGTCATCTCTAGGCCATAATGAGTAAACAAAGTTGAGTGGTTACTGAAGCTTGGAAAGGGTAGAAGTTTACAGAGAAGAGTCCTTTAGAGGAGCAGAGACCATAGTGGAGGGAAAGGAATTCACCATTCAAGGACATACCTGGGGATATACTTTACCTCAACCTTCTTCCTTTACTCTTTCATGAGAATTGCTTGTTTCCCTGTGTGATTCAACCACTAGACTGTGAGCTTCTTGAGGACAGGGATCAGGCCTTATTATCTTTGCTAAGTCTGCTGAGTTGGGAGCGAATAAAATTTTCAAATAGCAGCTCAACTAAAGCTTTTTGAATTAAATGAATCAGCTACCCATCTACTTCTACCAGTTTTCTTCTTGGCAACCAATGCCTTGTGTGCATAAAGCCAACAGGGCTGGAGGAGATCCAGAGGCTGTGGTCTCATAGCTCCCTACCACCCTCCCCAAGCTCGTTGGCTCAGATGCACATGAACTTGACCCTATAACTTTGGATTCATTATCTCTGTGTGCCAGCATTCTGAGCCAATCAATTTTAGGCAGATGGCTCTTCAAAGCCAGTGACTGTGGGATTTGGAGCAGCCACTGCCAAGATTGTGAACTTCCTTCCAGCTGATTCTTATTATCCCTGTCCTGGTCTATCAGTGAGTACGAGGCAGTCCTGGCAACTCTCTAAAAGGCTTCCTCATCTCCAGTAGGCCGGGCTGCCAGGATTTTCCCAAACTAGATGATAATCTGAAGGTTTAAGGACATACTTCCAAAAGAGCAACTTTTCAAATTTATCGTGAATGTCTCTGGAATGTGTTAAGTAATGCATTCAGTTTCTGCTGATGGATGAAATGCTAATGCCATTATCATAATGTAGTGCCTGATTTTTGGGGAAGAAAATTATATTGGGATTTTGACATGAGGAGCAAAGTGGCAAATTGCAATAAACTGCAAGATAAATCAGTTATAATTCAGTAGTCATAGATGCCCCTTGAGGGAAGAATAACAGCAACAATAATAAAAACAGTCCCCTACAAAGTTTCTCATCAGGTCTTGAGACTCCGAGTGGGTAATGTTTGGCTTACACATGCTGGGCTTGCACATCACGTCTTTGCTGCACTGATGGGCAAACATCGATCATGTTGGCATTTCTGACGGAGCCCAATAGCATGTCAATGTGATGGTTGCTTCATAAAATTTGTCATCCCTCAAAGCACAGTCACACATTCTAAACACTGCCACCAATAGGACCAGTGCAAAGCGTTGTAGATGGGTTTTAAATCCAAAGTTTGCCCATTTATTGTGCAAATGTCCACATTCTGGACTCTACGGGCATCAGTCACTTTTGCCAGAGAGCACCTGGCAATGGTGCCTTGGAAATGAGTCTCAGAGTTGCCTTAATGCCCAGGTGTATGAATCTGGGCCAAATAGTGGGCAATTTCAGAATTATTCTGCTAATTGGACTTCTTTCAAATATAAATATGCATTTCATCTCACTTAGCCCAACTGGGAAGAGGAAAAATAACAAGATTACAACTGCCAGGCTTTTAGGTCTATTTTCCAGACCTTAGCTTATTGCTAAGAAAGAAGAAAAGTATGTGGAGTAGTAATTAGGATCTAGAGAAAATACACGCAATATACAATATGCACATACACATATATACATACACATACTACGTGCTTCACACAAAGCACACATGCACATATGTACTTGTACACAATACATATATCCACACACAAAGTATCCACACACACAATACGCATACCACAATACACATATATCCACATATATATACACAGTACACACATATAATACACATATACACACAAACATATACACACATGTACACACATACACATGTTTATATAGTTAAGTGAGATTTTACCTGGGTATCATTTAAAAAACTGAACAGATCAAATTCTGTTAGACCAGTTGTAGAAAAAACACACTGCCTCATCACTCCCCCTCCACACATGAAAATCTGAGCATGGTTTTTCTTTTTCCTTGAGATTTTATACCCTGTTTCCTGCAAGACAATATATTCAATATATTCTTATTCCTCCAAACCCTCAGACGCCTGGTTTCCTCCAGTGTTGTAAGGCTGTCCATGAAGATGTCCTCTATTTCTTTATATTCGTGGTTCCTATTTTCCTAGTTTGGTTCAGGGGAATTTACTTCTGTCCCAGGCCCCTTTGGCCTCCTGATTTCCACATGGTAAGTTTAACAGCTTCTTTAGCAGAGCCTGCCTAGCAATGAGATTATATTAATACGTCATCAATAGCTGCACCAGGCCCTGTCCAAACCCATTCCCAATACTGCCCTTTGGAAACCTATCAGCTATGCTGAAGGGAAAGAGAAGGCAAGAGCACGGCCTATCCTTTTTGATATTTTTAGCTGCATTAGGTACCAGCTCTCTCAGATGGTCTATTAACATTTCCAAGCTTGTCAGAAAATTTCTAGTTCAATAAAAGGGAAAGGACATTATTTTTAAAAAATAAAGAAAAAGAGAGCCTGAGAATATCAGCAGATCTTCCCAGGAGAGTCAGAGCTGGGTTGTCTAATGGCTCTTTGCTTGCCCATTCTGCTAATTAGCTTGCAGCCCCAACCAAGGCATCCTTCTCCCTGGGCCTCAGTTTCCTCATCTATAAACATTAGCAGGTTAGATTGCTAAGGTTTCTCTGAGTTATATCAAATAATAAAATTCATTGAATCTCCAGTGATTCAAATTCAAAATCAGATTATTTTTTCTTGACCATAGTTTTGACTCATGGTGAGCTTGCAGTCCACCAAGATACTTGGGCAATTCATGCAGAGAGCTCTGCAGCTACCACCTGAATGCTTCCTTTTTTTTAAGAAGGAGGAGAACATAGAAATTCATAACAGTCATGCACACTGGGGCATTTCCTATCATCCACTCCTCCCTTCATTTAAGGACATAGGGCTGCCTCATGAAGTCTACCCAGTGGCTCATGCAGGTCTATGCTGACTATGGTATAATTACCCGCATTGATGTCACAGGTTAGGTTTACCAAATATTAGACATGGTCTGGCAACATCTCTATATCTTTATTAAGAATTGGGTGTGGCACTGGAGTAGGAAAAAGAGTGAAGGATTTGATACAGACAATTCAAGGTTTGAATCATGGCTCTGCCATGTTTCAGCTGTGAGATCTTGGGCAAGTTCCCTGGTCTTTCTGAGCCTAAATAAATAACACCTTCATATGTGGAAGCAAAGTGGGAATTCTGTAAACTTCATAGCAGCTCACATCAATGCAAAAACTATAAACCCTAGTCACATAGACATTGCCATTAACAGGGAGAATACATGTACATCATCTGGCAACATCAAAGATGTTCATTTCCTTTATGATTGCCTTAATCCACTATGAGACTCACATTTTTACATTTATAAAATTTGAGAAATACTTGACATATCTTTAGCATTTTTTACCTCTTCCAGTATTAGACATTTATGACTTGCTAGAAAGCTCATAGTTACATTTAAAAGTATACTGTTTCAGCTATAGATACTTTTATTTTTGGTACACGTACCTTCCCTCCTAATTTCTGTTACATTTATAATCATATTTAAAAATTTTAGTATTATTTTATAACTTTTTAAGATAATTTTAAAATATTAGAAAAGTTGCAAGAAGAAAACAATTAACACCCACGTAATATTCACTAATTGTTAATATAAGGGGACTTTAAAAAGTTCATGGAAAAATGGAATTAAAAGATAAAAGTAAAAATATTAACTTTATTTCTCAAAATACGTTTCATCAGGTACAAGATACTTTTCTAAGCAACAATACCAGCCATTTATTTAGCCCATCCCTAAAGAGCTGAGTGAGGGTCCCAGGAATTTAACCTTTACATTTTTAAATTAGGAAATAAAATGAAATCAGAAGGAGCTAAATCATGACTCTGATGGATGTTGAATGATTTCCCATCAAAACTCTTACAGGATTGCTCTTGTTTGATGAGAAGAGTGATGAGGAATCTTGTCCTGTTGGAAAAGGACTCTTTGATGAAGCTTTCTCAGAAGTTTTTCTGCTAACTTTCTCAAAACACTCTCATAATAAGCAGATGTTATTTTTCTTTGGCCCTCCAGAAACTCAACAAGAAAAATGCTTTGAGCATTCAAAAAAACTGTAGTCACGGCCTTTGTTTTTAACTGATCTGCTTTTATGTTGACTTGGACCACTTCCACCTCTCGGTAGCCATTGCTTTGATTATGCCTTGTCTTTAGGATAATACTGGTAAAGTCATGTTTCATCTCTTATTACAGTTCTTCAAGGAAATGCTTCAGGATCTTGATCTCACTTCTTTAACATTTCTGTTGAAAGCTTTTCTCTTGTCTGCAGCTCATCTGGGCATAATGGTTCTGGTACCCATTAAATGGAAAGTTTGCACAGCTTTAATTTTTCAGTCAGAATTGTGTAAGTTGAACCAGTTGAGATGTCTGTGGTGTTGGCTATTATAGGTGCTCTTAATCGTTGGTTCTCTTCAATTGGGGCATGAATAAGATTATTTTTTTTCCTCACAAATTGATGTGGATGGTCTGTCATTGAGGGCTTTATCTTCAACATTGCCTTGTCCCTTCTTAAAGTGAGTTATCCGTTTGCAAACTGCTGCTTTATTTGGGGCATTGTCTTCATAAACTTTTCATAAAGCATCATTGATTTCACCATTCTTCCATCCGTGCTCCACCATAAATCTGATGTTTGTTCTTGCTTCCATTTTAGTAGAATACCTGCTGCTCTGGTAGGACCTCTTTTCAAACTAATGTCTTACCCTTCTTAGTGCCTCACTCTAGATCCTCTTCAGAGATGTTATAATAGCTATAATAAGCTAGTGGGGAGTTTATTCTGATGCAAAAATATTTTTGAACTCCATGCATAGTTTTTTCATAATACACATTTTGAAGACTCTTTGTATTTTGTCACATATTAAAAAAACTCATAATCTTCTTACTATTATCATTTCTTAAGCCATTTTAGAATAAGCTGCAGGCTGCATGATTCTTTACTCCAAATATGTCAGCATTTCTCTCCTAAGACTAAGGACATCATTTTATGTCACTATACTATAATTATAAAATCCTAAAAACAGCACTGATACAATACCATTGTCTTCTCCATAGCTCATAGTCAAATTTTGCTTATTATTTCAATGATGTCATTCATAGCATTTTCCCCTCAATCTTGGTTCTACTCCAAGACCACACATTGCATCTACTGCTGTATTTCCTCACTCTCCTTTAATTTAGAGTGCTTCCTTAGTCTTGTCTTCTAACCTTCATTATTGCTACATTGGGTTCTCTCAGAAGCAGATACTGAGCCAGGGATTTGAATGCAGGCAGATATTGTGAAGGGAGGAAGTGATTTTAGGAAACATGATTAGGGAGTGGAGAAGTGAAACAAGCAAGGGAAGGAAGCCGAGATAAAGTTGTTATCAGACAAGTAACCTGTCTGGATGATAGAAGCTCAAATTCCAATGAACAATTCTGGGAGAGAGTGTGGAAAATGCCCAGAGTTAACCTATCCTGTGGGCAAGGAAGTGGGGGTACTTATCTAACTCCCATCCTTCATTGGATAAAAGTATTTCCAGGGTCCTCGGCTTCCCAGTGTCTCTGCTTACCCCAGGAGAGCTCCAGATGCAAGTGCTGGAAGTGTGAGTGCTGGGGGCATGTGGGGCGAGCACTGACAGCATCTGCGGCAACTACATGGGCATTTCTAAGAGGACAGGCCAGTTATTTTGTAGACGGCCCTTCCTTAGGGTTGGTTCTATTGTTTGCTTCTGTTCAGATTCAAGTGTTCCCTCAGCACACCATATGAGAAGCAACAATACACTATATTCTGTTATTGGTGACAATAACTTCGATCTCTTGGCTAAGGTGGTGTCTGCTGGATTTCTTCATCATAAATACATCTGTTTTCCCTTTCTCATCAATAGATAATCTATGAGAATTACTTCGAGACTGAGTAAATATCCTCTTCTCTAGTAAACTCTTAGACAATGGTACATGACAGTTTATAAAATACGGCACTGAGAGTCTTTGAGATTCATCCTATGAAGAGGTCTACATTCTCTCCAATCAAATCTGGGTGAGGCTGTGGTGACTTCGTCCACTGGAGTAAAAGGAAAGTGATGCTGTGTGACCTTTGAGGCTGCCTTACTAAAGGTCATTCAGCGTGTGTTTTGTCCTCTTGGGCTGCTGTCCTTGGGAAGAACTAGGCAGCATATGAGGACTCAGAACACCCTGAGATTGCCATGGTAGAGAGGCCATGAGTGGATGCTGTGGTCAACAGCCCAGCTATGCCGCCAGCCAATGGCCAGCACCAGCTGCCACCATACAAGTGACTCACCTTGAATGCTGCAGCCCAGCTGAACCTTAAAGATGGCTGATGCTTCATCTGACATCTGGAACCACATGAATGACTGCAAGCGGGAACTACCCTGACAATGTCTTAAATTCCTGATCCACAAAATCGTGTGTCAAATAAAGTGGTTGCTTTAGCCCTAGAGATTTGGGATAATTGCTATGCTGCAGTAGTAACTGGAAAAACATTCACTGATGATTCTTCCCGGAATCAAGTATTATATTGGTGGCTGCTAAAAAGCAATTTTTAAATTCCATCAGCCTCATTTTATTACGTAAATACTATCGGTTATTCTTCCTGGATATGCCCGCCTTAGTCCTGGCTTCCTCAAATCCTTTTAGGATTTGCTTCTGCTTATTATATTATTTCTCCAGGAAAAAAGACCTCTGAGCTGGGACCAAAACAAGAAAAAAATGAGAATCTATTTCTTGTTAATCTCTAGCAAGTATTCTAAGGGCTAGAGTGTCAGTTTCTTATAATAAGATGGCATTTTTGTCCTTCCCTTTACTACGTACTGATTGTAGCTCTGCATCAGAAAACAGGAGATGCTAGAAGTGCTTTCATTGTTTTCTGATCACACCATACTTATTTTGTCATATAAAATTTGTTGTTTTCTCAATTGAAAGGTGCTCCTCTAAAATGGCACTTTCAAAGTCCGAGTACCAAAAACAGAGCTCACCAGCCTCGTTCCTCCTCTGCTTTCCTGCGGCCCCACAGTGTGTCTGCTGACATAAGACACTGAGGCTGCCAGCCTCAGCCTGACTATGTTATTCTTGTAATGTGCAGTTGATTGTCTTTAAATGGGGCCGGCACAGGAATGTGACCCCAAATTATTCTCCTTTCATGAATTAGGTGGGAGGATGTGTGAAGTAATAAAAGAGAAGGATAGGACTCTTAAAATCTTTTAGGGACATGAACGAAAATAATAAATCTGGGTCTTAAAATAGCCAATGGGCTAGAATCACTAAAGAATCTCAAGGGGAGAAATATTCATCAGCTAGAAGAGGAACACGCATATTAATATCAGCAAACTAATATCAGCTTTTTTACCTTTAGAACTGTTTGTGTGCAAAATCCGGGCTTCTGCATAGAGGGGAGCTTTGCACCTTAAACTCAGGAAGCAGATTTAAGGACGTGCTATGCACTCAGCCTCATGGTAGGAGCCAGGGAGGGGCAGTTAGGAATGTAAAACGTAATTCTTGGTCACAGGAACTTTCTGCTTAATTGGGGGAGTCAAGGCATACGCAAATGTGCTACACTTTTCCTCCATCACTTTCTCCATCTCTCTCTCTTTCATTTATGTGCCTCCAGCCACCTGCCTCCCCCACCTACCACAGTGATTAAGAATTAAAGCTTAGAAGCTAGATACATTTATCTAACATGATTGGATTATAATATTCTTAAAGGAAAGTGTAGAATATTTTTGCTGACAGGAATCTAGGGATCCTTCATAGGAGGTGGCTTGCCCAGCACTGCGGACATGTGTGTTGAACTGAGAATGACAGGCTTGCATAAGCATTGATCACATCAGTGGAACTTAACACACTCAAACACATTCTGCTTAGCATGGCAGCCTAGGCCCTCTCACTCCCCTCAGCAATCTCTCCTTGTAGCTTTTTTATTTTATGTTTTCTGCTCACAGGGCCTTGTTTGTGCCTTCAGATAGTTTCCTGGCTTTTCAGAATAGCGTGAATTCTCTTTCATTTCCCCTTTTCCTCAGAAGCTTGTGAGTTCTGTGCCCATGTCTCTTCATCCAAGAGTTTCAGAATTTCAGTTCAAGTATTCTGCCAGTACTGTGTTGGCACCAGCACTGTCCACTGAGAAGGGTCTTGGCTTTCACCAGCTGCATCTGCTGCCATGGTGTGTTTCGGATGTATATGAGATGACAGGCACCCAGGACTCCTTCCTAACCCATCTCCATGCTCATTCTGGGCTCACAAGGGACTCTGCCCTGTTCTGTTATTCCAGGTCCCACTTGGTGGGTCAAACACTTGTATGTGGACGTCCTAAAGTTCGGCCCACAAACCAAGGCTCACATTAAAGCCCTTCCAGACTACTTAAGCCAATGTATTCCTTGCTTTGTGCTCTCCCTCCCCCTGTCTTCTGCAGACATTGATGGTAATCCAGCAAGGCTTGTCTTCCTGCGATGAGACCATGAGCCGCTAGAGGGCAAGAGACACATCTGCCTGTGTTTGGCTCTCGTCCACCCTTGATGAATGTTTGTTGAATGAATAACTAAATTCATAAATACCAGTTTACCAGACACCAGAAACAAACAGAGTACTGCCTTTGTTGTTCGCATTCTTTATAATAGCAATGATAACCAACAATGTCATGGCATGATGTAAGTGCTTTAAATGCTTTAGCTCATTTAAACATCATAGCAATCTTAGAAGGCATGTCTCTTATAAATCCTATTTTAAAGATGAGAAAACTGAAGCAAAGAAGAGTTAAGTTGATTCCTTGGCATCTCATAGTTGATGGATTGCCAAGCTGGACTTTGAACCATGGTAGTCTGTTTCTGGAATATCAGCTCTTAACCACTGCACTAAACTTCCTGTCTGGAGTAGCCACCAGAGGGTCCTTTAGGCACAATTCTCTGTCTTTCCTACCTGCCCTGCAGTTCCTCCCTTTGAGTCTTTTGCTTGTCTGGTTTGCAGCTGCAGAGTGCATGATGCTTTCTCTGCCTTCTCTCCTGTTGCTGTGCTCCTCTGTCTCCAGGCTTAGCCTGACTGTTATCTGCTCCACCAGACTCTTCAGACATCCCAGTAGAGCTTGAGGTATTCTCTTCTGGCCTCCCACAGCACCATGCTTGTAATAGACAGTTTAGTATGTATCTGTAGCTAGGTAATTATTTCTTTCCCCAGCAAACTTAGATGTCTGAGTGATGAGCTTTATATGCCCCTAGAGTATGTGCTTCTTGTGTGTAGGGTCATGGATTTCTCATTTCTGTTTCTTCAGTTCTTGACACCTATTAAAATGCTCTGAGGATGTGTACTGAATGGGGTTATTGGGAAGCAGGGCTACCCTTATGAATGGATGCAGTTAGCTGATGTCTTATGATTTCTGGAGCCCTGGACAGATTATTTTGTCTTTGGGTATCTTTCCTGTCTGGAATCATGATGCCCGAAATGCTCCCATTATTGAACTGTTTTTACAAAATAAGTATTTTTTTCCTCCAATATCCTCGGTAAAACAAAATTTATTTGTGGGGAGAGCAGTGGCTTAAATCTCTGAAACATGTGTGTGACTTGGAGGCGTGCATGGAGGCTGTGCTCAGGGTTCTGGGTACTCACAGGAGGCAGGGAGGGGAGGCATGTGTTGCCGAAGTGAGCTTCCCCTGATTTCCAATTTTGTCGGGAGCCAGCCTCCATATATATCCCTTTTAGCACTTCTAAGTAGCAACACAAGTCTTCCAGATGGCTGTGGAATTACTTGTAAGGCAGCCTGCAGATGATTCTTGAAAAAAAGAAAGTTCTCATTAAAAGTGAATGAAAGCATGAATTTTCAACATGTCCATTTGAAACTCTAAGAATTTTTAAGTGAAATTAGACTTATGTGGAATGAAGCACACCCAAAGCCCTTTATAGCTTTGAAAGTTGATCTCAGTCAGCAAACTACACACAGACAGTGTGTTGCCCCTCTGTGTGGGCACTGCTGTGGGTGCCAGGGGGGCAGTGAGGAATGAGACAGTGTCCCTGTGCCCCAGGAGCTTGCAATGGTTCCACAGACCATGTGTGAGTCTTTATAAGCAGTGGTTGGAATTCACTAATAATTTTCAGTATTTTACAATCCTAGCCAACGTCTTCTTATATTTAACCAAAATAGCATTGTGCAGGAGAATGGACACATCATTGTTTTGCAGTTGCCTGGAATCATAGTACCTCTGTGTATTTTACCACTGCATGCCTCATTGGAAGACACATACTTTATTCCATAAGACAGGATGGTTGAAGAAACCAACAGAGACCACTATATCTTGCCCAACTTGGGGCTCATGAGCAGGAGAGAATCGTGGATTTTCTGTGTGGGGACAATATTGCAGGGCTCAGATACAAGAAGCACGTATTTCTTACTACAAGAGCTGCTCTGGTGAAGCATCCTATAGGATAATTGGTCGTGCACACCTGTATCCTTCAGCTTCCCTGAGGTCACCTGCAGACCCTTCTTTACCAATCTGTGGCATCATGAGTCCCTTGTCCCATAAGAGGATGTTTTGTCCATGTGCAGGACAGGTCAGAAGAATAGAAGGTTAAAGCCCCGAGGCAGTCCTCAGCCCGTGAGGGAGGAGAGGTGCTAGATAAGGACTAAAGCTTCCTTGCCTTTGGAGAGTCCACTTCTGGACTGTGCTTTGCAGTCTCTCAGAGGGTCCCCTGTGGGACTGAGTCCCAGTGGCCCATAATGATGACCTGCTCATTAGCCTTATTAGCTTTCCTTCCATCATTGTCTCTCTTCCCCACTCCTGTACCATGCTTGCCGGAATCATCTCCCAAATAAGGGACCTATACCAAATTTCTCCCAAATAAGGCACCTGCACCAAATTTCTATCTTAGGGTCAGCTTCAGAGGGAATGCAAACTAAAGACAATACATCAAAATACTGAGAACGTAGAGAAGTACCTATGATAGAGGAGATCTGGGAAAACTACTACCGGAAGGTGGCATTGAAGATGACGGAGATAGGGTCTTTTTCATCAGAACACCGCCATGGTGCTATAACCACTGGTGGACCTGGAGTAATGAACCTGGCATCTGTAGGCTGGGCTGTTCCATGCAGGGGCCCTTGGTATAGCCCAAAAGAGCCTCAGCCTCTCCCCCTGCACATCCCATCTGAACCACATGGGGGCACTCTGCGGGCAGGGTGGTCAAGTCTCCTGACCCTGGAAGTTGTTGGCCTTGCCACTCTCTCTCCTGTCCCGTTCCCTCCTCACTTAGTATGAGCTGTAAGACTGTAAACTCAAGGAATTGAGGGTCCTGTCTGTTTCTACTTCCAGTGTACCCTCAGCATATTGCATAGTACCTGGAACATAGTAAATGCTCAATAAATATTTGTGGCTCAATAAGGTATTTATCCCTTCCTCATCACTGAGACCTTGAACATCCACAGAAGACAACTCCCATGCCCCTCCCTGGCCACCTCCAACACATAGTGTTAGTCAGAGGTGCAGGAGGACATTACACCATTTAGATACTTTTCCTCCAGCCCAGGGCTTCTCAAATGGGCTAAGAAATTCCCTTGTTCCATGTAGATGTTCAATGGATCCTCTGCTGTTGGTATTGATGAAGGTCAGGCTGCTGCTCCGAGTAGCTGCTGACAGTAGCAAGGTCTACAACTCTGGGTAAGACTGATGCAGCGGCTCTTGTTGTATTTAAAGTCAATGCTCCTTTCCTCTTGTTCCACATATCAAGTTGGATCTAACGTCCTGCTGAATCTACCTCCAATATCTCTTCTGTAACTTCTTCCTCCCTTCCCTTTATCACTGCCTTAATTTAGGTCACCATCATGTCTTGCCTTGAAATAGCCTCTTAGCCAATCTCTCCTCCTCATCTTCCTCTAATCTACTCTCTGCTCTGCTGACAAAACTGACTTTATAAAACATAGATCTATTTTTATCATTCCTCTGCTTAAAGCCTTCAAAGGTTCTGTACTATTTAGAGATTGCTATGTCACAAATCACTTCAAACTTAGTGACTTAAATCAACTTATGTCCATTATCCCACAGTTATGTGGGCCGGGAACCTGGACACAGCTTTTCTAGAGACCCCTCTGTGTCAGGGTCTCTACAAGTCTTCAGTCAATTTGTCCAGGGCTGAGTCTTCATTGAAAAGTTCACTGGGGAAGGGTCTACTTCCAAGTTCACTCAAATTGTTGGCAGCATTCAGCTTTTGGAGAGCTCTTTGAGAGATTCTCTTCCTTGTTGTTAGGTGGAAACTGCCCTCAGTTCTTTGCCTCATGGAAGACACATACTTTATTCCATAAGACAGGATGGTTGAAGAAACCAACAGAGACCACTATATCTTGCCCAGCTTGGGGCTCATGAGCAGGAGAGAATCGTGGATTTTCTGTGTGGGGACAATATTGCAGGGCTCAGATACAAGATGCATATATTTTGTACCACAAGAGCTGCTCTGGTGAAGAATCCTATAGGATAACTGGTGGTGCACACCTGTGTCCCTCAGCTTCCCTGAGGTCACCTGCAGACCCTTCTTTACCAATCTGTGGCATCATGAGTCCCTTGTCCCATAAGAGGATGCTTTGTCCATGTGCAGGACAAGTCAGAAGAGTGGAAGGTTAAAGCCCTGAGACAGTCCTCAGCCGTGAGGGAGGAGAGGTGCTAGGTAAGGGCTACAGCTTCCTTGCCTCATAGGCTTTTCCAGCATGGTCTCTTACTTTATCATAGTCAGCGAGGAACAGTCTACTAGCAAGCGGGATGTCACAGTTTTCTATTACGAAAGTGATATTTCATCTCTTTTGCTATATTCCATCAATTAGAAAAAGGTCATTAGGCCATCCAACATTCTAGAGAGATGATTACACAGGCAACTACCAAGAGGTAGGGGTCATGGTGTCCTCCTATAGGATATCCAACACAGGCCCTCATTGACCATGCAGTAAATCCCAGGCCCTCAGCTGGGGCAGGAGAGCTCAGTGGTTAGGAGTAGCAGAGACTATGGCATTAGACAGAACTGGGTTAGAGTTCTGGATTGGCCATTTGTTGTGCTTAAACCCTCTACGCCTCTGTTGGCTCATCTGAAAGATAGAAATAGTCATGGTACCTGCCTCAAAGGATTGTGGTAATGATATAAACGGGAACGTAAAAATGTGTGGAATACCTAATCGGGAACAAAAGCCCAATGATGTTAAGGATTATTTTTATTAGTGTTGCCAGTAAACTCTCAGTAATCGTTGTGATTCTTGCCCTTCCAGTTTTATATTTGTCCTGCCTGCCTCTTCCCTTCATGCTCCCCTGGACTCCAGCCCTGATGAGTCTCAGCACATTTCCCTAGATATACTTGGCTTGTTGACATGGTAGTATCTTTGCCCATGCTCTTTCCGCTGATTAGACTGTCCTCCCTGTCTCCGTCCCTCTTCTCCAAGAATGAAGGGAAACATCATGTCTTATGAAGCCTTTTATGCCCCGAGGATGGTCGGCTGCCCCACCCTATAACATGCCCACTGTGGTCTCACAGTGCCCTGTATTTTGATCATCTGTGTGTCGGTCTTCTCTAAGGATCCAGATCCTGTGTCTTTCCTTTTCGGGTCATAAACACCTATCAGAAGGTCTGGGACATAGTAAGTGCTCAGTTTGTGTTTCAGGAAAAATATGGTAAAAAAAATATGTTATATGCATGATATTGGGGAGGTCGATAGGGCTGTTAATGTACTTAAAACTGAGAGAAATTGTTTTATCCAAGGTCATGTGGTTAATAAATGGCAGAAGTAGATGCAAACCCAGCTCTGCTGACGCCATGTAGGATGGGAACAAGTACTGGGGCCAAAGGGGAATGACGTACAATACTTCTCTGAAGGTCTTTGGGGGAATAAGAAATTTTGTAAAACAAGAGAACTCTTAAAAAACTCAAGGCCTGTTGCTTAATTGGTCAATGAGGTGTCCAGTTATTTGGAATAATAAGTGGATGACCTTAAGCCTGAGAACCTTCCATCTGTACTGTTCTGGGAAGTTCTAATGAAGTTCATCTGACGGGACAGTCACAATTTATAAAAATAATCATCAGTGTTTCCTGTGAATAGCCCAATTGTTTCACTGCTCCTCTGTAATAAACAGGCAAGTAAAAGGAAACCAGCCAAGTAGTCTATTTTATGGATCTCAAGCAGTAAAGCAGAAATGCATGAGATTTTAAGAAAAAGTAACTAACAAACTCTGTGGTCAAGTTAACAAAGCTGTGATCTCATGAATGCTTAGGTTAACAAAAGTAATTTTACATTTTTTAGAACATCACAAAGTTTTTCCTTGCTATCATTGATTTTTAAATGTCAGTTCATTGAATTTTTTCTTTGTTATGTTTTTCTTATTTCATAAGTAACCTTGTGGCTAACATAAAAACAAAACAAAAATTGGGAAAAAACGTATCTCATAATCCCTGGTAAATAAAACTGTTTGTATTTGTTAATGTTCCTCTTTTGTCTCTGCACTGGTATACATCCATCATTTTTGCATTCTTGTAATTCCAATACTGGCATATTTTTTTACCGAAATTTTTAAAGTTAGAATTTTGGTCTTTGGGGATGCATTTGGTGATAGATAGAGCTATGCTTACATCAACATATTTAGTGATTCAATATATTATACCTAGTATCCTTAACCAGTGTACGTGGTTCTTCTCTCTAGGATGGGAAATGATGGATATAGAAGCCAGTGAGAGTTAAGAATGCAAATGCAGTAATAGCACTAAACATAGCCATCACATTGCTGCCACATGTTGAGTTACGAGTTACGTATCTTACATGCATTATTTTATTTAATCCTCATAACAACTTATTAAGGAGTGAAGATGAAGAGACCTTTTTCTTGAACAGTGAGACCCTGGAGGGCTTGAATTGAGGAAAATAGGAGTCCTCGGTGAGCTCACCTGACTGTACAGGGTTTATGAAAGGGGATAATCTGGAAGCAGGTGTACCTGTTCATATCAGAATGTAGATAAAAGGAAGGGGGAATGCCTTACATTTAAACCCATCACAACCTTTGTATTAGTAATATCTGTAGCTTTAACAAAATGTTTGCTTTTTGAGCTGTGTGGTAAGCTGTGAGATCACAGTGAAACTGTTACCTAATGATTCTGGTTTTGGTCATTCATTCCTTCAACATACATTTAGCAAGTCTTTTATGAAATGCGCTATTTGCTAGGCACCAGGCAAATGGCAGCAGACAAGGAATCCATGATCTTTATATTCCTAGAGTGGTCACTTCTGTGGGTAAGACACACATAAAAGAGCCAGTTCAGGTGAAGAGTTCCCTTAAGGAAAAGGACATAAATGACACAGGGTCCTGATTTACTCAGGAATCCCAGGAAAGCCTTACAACTTGAGGAAGAAAACGTGAAGGTGAGAATCCCAGCAGGAGGGCAGTTCAGAGACTGCCGCCAATATCCCCTGCAGACTGGAGAACATATACAACCTTGAAGAGAAGCCTTCAAGAAGTGGATTGAAAGGACCCTCACCAAGAGGAACTGTATATATGAAAGCACAAAAGGATGCACTTGCTTTCAAGATTTGGAAACAGAAATAGATTTTCAGTTTAAAAGACATCATTTCACCAGCCTGAAATATTTCAGTTCGTCCAATTTACATAACAAGGCATGTTACACAATATATTGCAAAACATACATTAATTGAAAAGGTTAATGTTGAAAAGGATTAATTTCTTCTCTAGCAACACAGACCTAATTAAATCTTTCCAGAAGCAGATGGACAATTCCACCCTCCAAATCAAGATATTTATGTAAATATCACTGAGCTAATTGATACTCAGCTGAATCAAAGGAAGGTAAACAATGCTCTTTCATGGTGTCAACAGTGGTGAGTTTGATTTACTGCATTAATGAATTCCTGGAATGAGCTGTTATCCAAAGTGAGAGAGATTCTGGGATCTAACTTATTTTCTTGATTATTAGAGTCACATTGAAAATGAGTCCTGTTTACAGGAAGTATCCAAAGTAGAAGACAGGAGCTTTGCACAGGTCCTGTTTGTCCAGAGGTAAGAGTCTCCACCAGGGAGCTGTGGCTTGCATGGGCATCCCATGACTTATTGAAGAGAAGGATTAAAATCTGGGACCTGTGTCATCAAATTATGACCCAAGTGAGTCAAGGCAACATGACATGCGGAAGAGGCAGGACTGCAATTTTAGAGACCCAAGTAACTGCCTGGCTTCTCCACCATTATATTTTGGGTGCGACACATTTATCAGTCCTCAGTTGTCTCATATGAATGGACACATTACTGAAAAAATAAATAGGAAATGCATTGCGAAACAGACTGTACAAGTGGGAGTTGCCATTGTTATTAGAGGGACATTGTTAGTGTATGTATATATATATATATATTTATTTTTTATTTTTTATTTTTTGAGGCAGAGTTTTGCTCTTTTGCCCTGGCTGGAGTGCAGTGGCAGGATCTTGGCTCACTGCAACCTCTGCCTTCCAGTTTCAAGCGATTCTCCTGCCTCAGCCTCCCAAGTAGCTGGGATTACATATTCCTGCCACCACACCCGACTGATTTTTAAATTTTTAGTAGAGACAGGGTTTCACCATGTTGGCATGGCTGGTCTCAAACTCCTGACCTCGTGATCCACCTGCCTCTGATTTCCAAAGTGCTGGGATTACAGGCATGAGCCACCACGCCCAGCCTATTGTTAGTATTTGTATTCTTTTCTTCTCTAGGTTATACCAGCCTGCAGGTAAAATGATCACTCCCTGTTGACACCCGTGTTGGCCACCTTTAGCTTCTCAAATGCATCTTTCCCTTCTTAAGGCCTCCTGGAATTCTCTTTCCCCTGCTGTTTGCATGACTGGTTCCTTTTCAGTGTTTCATAATTAATCTAAAAATGTTGCCTTTTGGACAGATATTCTCCATTCAGTCTAAGTAGATGCCCCTTCTTATTTTTTCTCCATGACCACATCTTGGTTTATTTTCCTGTAACGTGACATCATTTATTTGTGATTAGTTGCTCATTTCTTTGTTTTTCTTGTTAGTGTCTGTCTTTCCCGCTGGTCTATACATTAATGAGGGAAGGGGCTGTGTCTCTTTCATCTACCGATATGTTCCCAGTGCTCAGCATAGTGTCTGGCACTGGTGGATGCTCAATGAGCATTTGTTAAATAAGCAAATGGATGAGAATATTCTTCTTCATTATTGAAGAATATTAATAAGTAATAGTAATTACTCATATCCTGGCTGTCACTCACACCAGAAGAATTTTTGGAGCTCTGCGTCCTTGCCTTCTTGGTTATTCTGAATACCCAAAGGAAGGACTAAGTCCTCAAATACCTCTGGTATTGCCAGTTTTTCTCCTCTGGCCACACCCACTGCTGGGCCCTCCAGTGCCCACTGAGCCCAGGGAGATTCTCACTGATGGTGGCAGCTGGCCATCTGGAACAACTGCTGCCATCACTCCAGCTGCAGCAGAGAGGTACCGTCAGAGCTGCACGCTCCATGGGGCCGGTGGGAGCTGGCAGAAGCCAGTGACATGTGGGAGCCCCACACTTCTGAGTTGGAGAGGGAGCTCCCCAGGTGCTGCTGCAGCTGCGCAAGCCATGGTTGCAGATCTGGGCATCCTTGCACTCTTGAGGCCCAGGAGCAGGCAGGAGCCCCACCCTCCTGGGCACAGCTGCAGCTGCCCAAACCGTGGCTGCAGACCTGAGCCTCCCGCTCCATAAAGCAGGCAGAAGGCCTGCCACATTGGCACAGCTGCAGCCACCCACGCTGTGGCTACAGAGTCAGGCATCCCTGCACTCTTGGGGGCCCTGGAAGGCAACCCCACCCTTGCAGGCTCAGAAATGGCTGCTCCTACTGCCTGGCTTCTCCCTGCTGTTGGCACTGGCTCCAACCTCAGAGCAAAGTTGAGGCCAAGCCTTGGCACTGTCACCACCTGGCAGGGTGTGCACACACTCAGGACAATGCTGACATGCCAGCACCCTGCCATCTCGGCCCCCTCTTGACTTTGGGCGCCAAAAAGCATAAGAGGGAACCCTAGGGTAAACTGACGGCAGTTCAGCACTGGCCTGTAGGCTTCCCTTGGCACCTACAGCCTGGGCACCATAAATGGCAGCAGGAGGCAGACAGGTTCCTGGGAGGAAGTGGGAGGGTTCCTGGTGAAGCTCCACCTTCACGCCGTGGAGGGCCTGAAGGCTGGGGGCCATGCTGCCAGTCCCATGGACCAGAGTAGGAACTTGTGATGCCTTTATTAGGCCCACTCATAGTCACACATGGACCAATTGACATGCACTTCCTCCCCTCTGAGGCCCCCCCAGGCTCAGCCAGAGCTGAGCAGATGTCAGGATGATCAGCTGCAGAGGAGCAATCCACTCCAGGGCCTCCTTTCTGCTGAGAGTTGTGCAGACAATGGGATAACCAGCTGCAGAGAGGAGCTACCCTATCTGCTGACAGCTGGATACTTGTCGGTATGACTTGCCTAGCAGAGAGGAGAAACCCTGTCTTCTAGGAGCTAAACACTCATTGGAACACCCTGGCTGCAGAAAGGAGCTTCCCCCTGAAGCTTTCCTCTGAGCTGTTCTATTGCTCAATAAAGTTCCTCATTGTCTTACTCACCCTTAACTTGTATCCATACCTCATTCTTCCTGGCCACAGGACAAGAACTTGGGATCCACCAAATGGTTAGGGTAAAAGAACTATGACACAAACAGGGCTGAGACCTGCCCCTTGCTCACCACATTGTAGGTGAAGAGAAGGAAACAAGAGCTGTGGCTTCCAGGACCTGAGAGCTCCCAGATCTAGATCTGTGACTCCCTCTTTGAGGCCCTGTGGTTCCTGGCATCTGCAAGCTGCTGGGCACCACTGTGTCACTTGGTGACAGCCATGGAAGCTGCTTGTGGTGCACCTGGTCCAGCTGCAGCCTTGCAGAGCTGGCATCCTTGCCGGCACCTGGAGCTGCATGCCCTGCTGCAGCAGCTGGCATGTCTGACTTCGCACAGTGGCTGGACCCCATGCTTACTCACACCCTGTCCCCCAACCATTCCACACCTGACTTTCCCTTGGCAGGCATGAGAGCCAGAGTGGTAGCATAAGCCAAGTGCAGCTTGCTAGGCCAAGTGGTCAGAACAAGCCCAAATGAATCTGAGCAAAACTTGGGCAAAGACACTACTGGCCAGAGGTTTCTGGCCAGCAAAATAATACCGCAAAGAGCCCATGACATCACCATGGTGCCTGCTGCCAGTTGGTGCTCTTGGAGGGCCACAATCCCCGCTGCACCCCTGCTGTCTGCTGGCACTGCTTAGCCTCTGCTGGGGTACGGCTTGCTGTCCCTGGAGATGCTGGGCTGGTGCCTGGCATTTGTCCTTTGTTTTTTCTAAGAATGCTATTTTTTCCGTTAGGATTTTTTTTTTTTTTTTTTTTCCCAGGAGGTTTCTTACAGCCTGGTCTATCTGAGCACAAAACAGGGAGGGACACAGATTAGACTTAGTTGTGGGTGTCCATGATGTGTCCATTTAGACTGAACTGCTGTGGTCAGAAGAGAGAAACTAGAGTTTCTCTAATAGAGATAGAAAATGTAGCACCTGCTGAGCCTTTATTCTGTCATTTACAAAAGAAAGCATGGGCTTCTAGAACAACCAGGAACTGAGACAATTCCCCACAGAGGCATCAGGCTCCGTGAGTTACCAGAATATCAAACAATTTCACGCTTTGTTCGTGCAGGTGTCTCTGTCTGGAAGACCCTTCACCCTTTTCTTTCTCTGATCAATGTCAATTTCTCTTTGAAAGCCCAGATTAAATGCTAATCCCTTTATGTAGGCTTTCCCCTGAAAATTAGCCAACAGTACATTGTAATATTGCTCTGTTGTCAGTGATATGTCCGTGCAAACACACACACACACACACACACACACGTGTTCACTCAATAACAGGATTTCTTGCAGAGAACTTCAGTAATAGCAACAGCAAAAATTCATTAACAAAAGTTATTACTTTCCACTTATTGAGTGCGCCCCCCCAAGTATCTAATGTATACTATGGGAGTTAATCTCTGCAACAGCACTATTATTAATCTTATTTTGGAGTAGACAAAACTGAAGCCTCAAGAGTTTAAATCACTCACCTAAAATCATACAACTGGAGCCTTATTGTAGCCTTTTGTATTTGGACAATCCTAGGGCTTCCAGAATTAGCCCCTAGATGCTATACCAGTGGTGAAAAAGAAAGTCACATGAGGAGAGACAGCTCATGAATGCAGTGGTGGCCAAGAGCTTCCTCCTCTGCACTTCCTGGTCTGGCTCCCAAAGGCTGCCAAGGCATGCTCATTCCCCTGCTACTAAACATCTCCTGTCATGCACACAGTCACCCTGAATCAAACCTGAGCGCTCCACCTTGTGATAAACTTGCTATACACAGGTTGCTTGTTAGAAGGTACAGGGAACACCATCTTGTAGAATCTGTTGGTTTCCTGATATTTAGATTTTCTTTACTTTTTGGTCTTCATCTGATCAAAGCACCACTAAATCACTGTAGGCATAAATAGTCTTCATAAGAAACACACTGAATAATGTATTTAACAGCATCAGCAGTCTGTTTCCTTTATGAATACTCTCTCCCATTAAATCCCAGATCCAGCAGAAATGAGCCCAATCCTATGCAGGCTGCAGGCCCCACTTCTGCAACCAACTGTGCACAACTGGTCAGAATGCCAGAAACTCTCAGCAGGATGGATTGGAGTTGCTCTCAGGGCTGTTCTCCTGATGCTGGAAATTCTAAACTTCGTGGCAGCCCCTGGGGCTTCTGCAGAATTACTAGACTCTCTGCTCACTTTTATCCCTGATTCTACCCACATCTGGGGTTTTATGTTCTGAGAGGAAAAGCCTATCTTGGCATCCTCCAACCGCTTACTTAAATCCTGTTCATCTCTTTATTCCTTCCTGTCGGCTAGACTTGAAGAAGTTGAGTTGAATAGTGATTAATAGCACACACTTGGGAGGAATACTCATTGGGTCCAAGTATCTCTAAGTTTCCTAATGTATAGAGAATAGAAATAAAAATAACATCTTCTTTATTGGAGTGTAAGCATGCTTAGAATATTCCAGGAATGTGATAAGCAGTCAATAAACATGTCTTATTGCATCTCTGTTTAAGGACAGTACTTGGGATGACCTGGCTCCACATCCAAGTCGTGCTTCATATCTGTGGAGCCATCCATGCTATACTTGTATCTCGTTTTCCCACAGTTCAGCCAGCTGCCTTTTGCTTTTTAAAACTGCCTAGGCCTAAATTAGTTCTGCGACACCCCTTTGTGACTCATTTTAAAGTGGAATTGACGATCTCCTTAGGCAGCAGGTGTATTGGTTAAACAGACTAGCGCGGTCTGTCTGACATCCAATTGAGACAAAATTGCCGTGTGTCTGTGAACCCAGTTTGCTACATCTGTTCCTCTTTGTTAGAAACCCTTATCACTCAATTTCTTTATCATCTTTGTTTGTGTGTTTGTGACCAACTCTCAGAATATTTTATAATTGGCCTTTTCAGCCTGATTCCCCAAGATGCTGCAAAAAGACCAGCAACCTCATTGTCCACTATTAATGTTTGGAAGAAACTGGGGAGAATTCTGATAAGAACCATTCCGACCTTCGGTCTCCGTGGCCTCACTAGCATTGAGGAGGCCCAGCTGAGGCCACTACACTGACGTTGCTAGAGGGGTAATGTGCATGCTGACCATCAACTATGATTATTGCCATTCCTAGGTTGCAGATGAGGAGCCTGGGGTAAGGTAATTGCCTTTTCAAAGTCAGGCAGCTAGTAACTGAGATGAGATCCAGCACAGCCTAGGGCTTGGACCAAAGATCACCTACAGTTCCTGTCCATAGGCACTGACCATGTGATCTGGGGATAGTGACTTAGCCCCTCAAACTTCGGTGTTCTTACCTGTTGAATTCATGACCAATAATACCCTCCTCAAAGTGCTGGCATGAAGTCTTTGTGAGATGATTCTTGTCTGTGTTTTGCACAGTGCCACCTGTCCTGACTCTTTCCCTGACTCTTACAGGGGCTGGCCACTCCTTATATCTGCTACTCCACATCCAGCCTTTCTTTCACTTGCCTTGTCAAATTCTTGATCCCTGCACAAATCAGAATGGCTCTCTCGGTCTATACTCCCATAGTCCTTTCCTAGTACCTTGGTGTCAGCACCTCATTCACTTTGCTCCACTTTCTGCCTATCTTATCCATGGACTATGGGTCTCTGTAGGGCATGACTACGTCATTTGCAAGCTGAGTTTCTAAGTTTCTGAGTTTTTCTAACACTTGACCTTTCACAGGGGCTAAGTGGAGGAAGCATATTCTCTGACATGGGCTCAGGGATGCTGATGTTTTGCCATGTGACCTTAGGAGAGCAATGTCACCTTTGGAACTTCCATCTCCTCTTTTATAAAATAGAACTTGTATTAGTTTCTCAGGGACATTGTAACAAAATACCACAAAGTGGGTGCCTTAAAATGACAGAGATGTATTCCCTCACAGTTCTCAAGACTGGATGTCTAAAATCAAGGTGCTGACAGGCTTGGAGCCTCCTGAATGCTCTGAGTGAGGATCCATTCCACATCTCTCCTACCTTCTGTTGGTTGCTGGCCATCTTTGGCACTCCTTGCTTGAGGCAACATGCCTCCATCTTCACATGGCGTTCTCCTAGCCTGTCCCTGTGCCCAAATTTCCCTCCTCTTTTAAGGACAGCAGTCATGGGATTAAGAGTCACTCACATTCAGCATGACTTCATCTTAATTTGATTGCCTCTGCAAAGACCATATTTTCCTAAGTTCACCTTCACAGGTGCTGGAAGTTAGGAATGGAACACATCTTTTTGTGGGGCACAATCAAACCACAACAGAATGAACATAAAGGATGACAATGATAATGCCTATTATTTGGTAATTGTTAATATGTGCTGTAATCTGTTATTTACATGCATTACCTCTTTACTCCTCATAAAGGTTGTGTTACTATTTCCAGTTTACAGATGAGGAAACAAAAACCTACAGTAGCTCACTAACTTGCTCAAGGTCACACAGACAGAAAGTAGCAGAGCCGAGGTGCAAATGTGGTAGACGGCAGTGCTCTCATTCGGAAGCCCTCCATCCTTCAGGAAATCACACCTCCCTTGTAGTGTGGGTGAAATGAGATAATGCACTTGAAAGTTGAAGTCTGATGCCTGACACATGGCAGATGCTCAGCAATATGAGTTGCATTTCAATCTGTGCAACACTTCTGTGCCACCCTGCACTTCTGTTTCCACGTTCTCACCTGGATGCCTCCTTCTCTCTGTCTTTCAGAAGCACATTTGGCATCCTCCCTTGAATGTCTGATTGGCATCTCAAACATTACGTGTTAGAAACAGACCTATTGATTTTCCTCTCCAAATCTGTTCCCCACTCCAAAGACTTCCCTACCTTAATAAATGGTGCTGCCATCCACAAAGTTGCTCACATGACACACCTCAGAGTTAGCTTTGTGTTTGTTCTCTCTTTCATGCGTAACCCATTCTCTTCCAATAGAAAGTCCTGTCCACTTTACTGCAACATACACCCCAATTCGATCACTTCTTACCATATTCCCTGCAACAACCCCCATTCCAGCTACCTTATTTCTCACCTTGACAAATGAAATAGTTCTAACTGGTTTCCCTCCAGCCTTGTTCCTCTGCAGCCCATTCTCCACAAAAGGGGTAGGTAATTCACATGATGGCAGCGCTTCTCTTAAAGCTCTTAAGTGTCTTCTCATCACATGAAGAATAAGATCTGAGGCCATGCCATGGCCACTGCAGTCTCTTAGACTCTGTCTACAACCCCCACCTCCACTCCCACTGCTCACTCATAACACTCTACCTTTTCTCTATGCCTTGAATATGTCAAACTCATTTCTGTCTTGGAACCTTTGCAAGAGCCATTCTTTTTCTGCATGGAAAGCTGTATTTCCAAGTGTGGTTGTCAAACATCACCTTCTGAGTCCAGAGCATGTCCTTGGTTTAATCGGTGCTTCATCCCCAGGGCTTAGCACAGCGCTTGGCATACAGTAGGTATACAAGACATATTTGTTGACCTCATGGAATGAAAGAGCTGTGAATTCAGAGACTATTTTGCATTCATAGTCTACTATGTGTGACTTGTAGTAAGTCCATGTTAACTATGTTTAAATGAATGAATAATGTGTGTTTGTTAGATCTGGGGTTGCAGAGCAGGGGCTTAGCTAAAGTGGCCAGGGTGCTTCTTTCATGTTCTGCACTCAGCTTTCATGGCATAGCCACTGTCTTAGAGAAGACAAACACCTCATCATTTTCTTTCTTTCTTTCCTTTTTTCTGAGATGAAGTCTCACTCTGTTGCCCAGGCTGGAATGTAGTGGTGTGATCTTGGCTTACTGCAACCTCCGCCTTCCAAGCTCTAGTGATTCTCCTGCCTCAGCCTCTGGAGTAGCTGGGATTACAGGTGCCTGCCACTATGCCTAATTTTTGTATTTTTAGTAGAGATGAGGTTTTATCATGTTGGCCAGGCTGGTCTTGAACTCCTGACATCAGGTGACCCACCCACCTTGGCCTCCCAAAGTGCTGAGATTATAGGCGTGAGCCACCATTCCCAGTGCCTCAGCATTTTCTAACTTTCTGCCAAAGGATAGTTTTTCTAATTCTCTGCTCCATGTCTGCTAGGCTGCATTTCAGTGGTAAGCAGAGATAGGAAAACGGAAAACGGGACTGCCCTTCTCTTTGGGGAGAACTTAGCATTTACACTGGCTAATGCCTCCATTCCTGGCCACAGCTTGGTAATTCAGCCCTCAGCCAAACAGATGGACAATGGTACTGATGAAATGAAGATATTCATGTAAATATCATGGCACAAATTGGTGCTCAGCTGAAATAAAAGAAGGGAAACAAGACGGGTACACAATATTAACAGCTGGGAAGATAATTTACCACATTAACGACTTCTCCTGGCAAGCTGCTATCGGAAGGACAGAGATCCAGGATTGAATTCATTTTCTTGATCAGTGAAGCTGAATGCAGAGGTGACACCTGGTACATGGAGCCTGATAAATCATACAACTCGTAAATCACCGGGCCCTGATGGGAAAATCTCGGGGGGCTAACACTGGATGCATTTACCTTGGAGAGCAGGCTTCCAGCAGGATTTAAGTAGTTTTGTTGTTCTCATTTATCACTTTTATAAGGGCCTACTATGTGTCACTTTGCTAGGTGCTGCAACTATAAAGATAAATATGATGCAGACACTCTTCTGTGACTGTGATCTAGAGGGACAGAGTCATAATATGTACAGTCCAGGACTGTAGAGACACCTCAAGAAATGTTCACAGTGTGCCTACAAAGGAGAAGGTGGTCAGTTCTTGCACTGGATTAGGAATTCTGTAGGCTTCATAAAGAAGATAACACTTAGGAACATGAGTAAGGGGTTTAACAAAGATAAAGTCAATCTAGACAGAAGGAATAGCAATAACAGTAGAATGAAGTTGAAGAGCTATGAGTAGAAGGATAATAAGGAGACTTAGAAATTTAAGGGACACACGCATAGAAAGACTGGAGAAGTATAAAGGGTTTGGGTGTGAAAGGACTCGACAGGCAAAGTAAGTCAGACTCTCCTGGAAATTTTGGAGAGTCATGGCATAATCAGGTTTGTATTTGAGAAAACAATCTCTGGACTGCATTTGGAGGATGGATTTTGGGGATAAAGAAGAGAAGAGCTGGGTACGGTGGCTCATGCCTGTAAGCTCAGCACTTTTGGAGGCTGAGGTGGGTGGATCACCTGAGGTCAGGAGTTCGAGACCAGTCTAGCCAACATGATAAAACCTCATCTCTACCAAAAATACAAAAATTAGCTGGGCATGGTGGCAAGTGCCTGTAATCCCAGCTACTCGAGAGATTGAGGCAGGAGAATTGCTTAAACTTGGGAGGTGGAAGTTGCAGTGAGCTGAGATTACACCATTGCATTCTAGCCCAGGCAAAAGAGCAAGACTCTGTCTCAAAAAAAAAGGAGACTAGAGGCTAGAGGTAGGGAATACAACTTAAGAGGCCAAATCAGTAGTGAGAACTGGAACTGAGGCAGTAGCTAGGGAACTAAAGTGGAAAAGACCCACGAAAGAAATGTCAAGGGAGAATAATGGACAGAATGATACTACAAGAGGCAGTTAGGGTTGGAATGAGAGTTGTGCTACACAAATGGACAAGACAGTCAGCTGAATCAAATGACATTTGTCAAGGCTTAATTAAAACACATTAGCCCTCGGATTGGAGGACAGGCCGGAGAAACATCTGTTTCCTGCATTACACAGCAAACGATACTGAAGTATGTACATTTTTCTCTCCAGTGTACTCTGCAGGTGTCTCAGGCTGTACATTGTGCCTGGGATGGGCTCCCTCTCCTATGGCCATTCAGGACCCTCCAGTTGGCCCCTTCTTTTTGGCTTATGGACCCAGCACATTTTCCTGTCAGACTCCTTTAGTTGGGAATCTCTTAGATATTCGCATACACTGTGTCCAACACCAAAAAAAATACAGAGCTTTGGGTTCACCTTGACCACCCCTCATGTTTCCTAACTCCCATTTTCAATCTTCTCTGATTCCTGAAGTTTCTATTCCGCAACTATAGTTTTTTTTTTCCCATCCCGCTATTGCTATTTCCTTTTGTATTAATTTTCCAGCGTTGCTGTAAACTACATGGCTTAAAACAACTAACATTTATTCTCAGCTGGGCACGGTGGCTTATCCCCGTGATCCCAGCACTTTTCGGAGGTCGGGGCGGGTGGATCAAGAGATCGAGGCCAAGAGATTGAGACCAGCCTGGCCAACATGGTGAAACTCCATCTCTACTAAAAATACAAATATTAGCAGGGTGTGGTGGCGCACACCCATGGTCCCAGCTACTCGGAAGGCTGAGACAGGAGACTCATTTGAACCTGGGAGGCAGAGGTTACAGTGAGCCGAAATCATGCTACTGCACCTCCAGCCTGGTGACAAAGCAAGACTCCTTCTAAAAAAAGACCAAAAAAACCCCCAAGATACCAGAAATTTATTATCTTAGTGTTCTAAAGACCAGAAGTCTGAAGCTAGAATGTGGCCAGCACCCTGCTCTCTCACAAGGCTCTTCCTTTTCTCTTCATGGCTTCTGGTAGGTGCTGGCAATTATTCCAGGTATTCTTCAGCCTGCAGACACATCACTCCAATCTCTACCATCATTGTCACATGATATTCTCCCTCTGCATGTCTTTGTGTCTTAATTTTCCTCTTCTTCTAAGGACTCTAGCCATTGGATTGGAGCACACCATTGTTAGTTATGACCTCATCTTAACTTGATTACATCTGCAAAGACCCTATTTCCAAATAAGATTGTGTTCACACATACTAGTTAGGAGCTGAACTTATCTTCTCAGGGGAGATTGTTCAATCCCCGACACCTTGGTTGCAACCTTCACTACCTCTTAACAAATGTAATGGCTTACCGAAGACTCTGCTTGTGTCCAAGGTCATTTTGCCTCCCAATTCACTTTCTACTCTGCCACCGGAAAGAGTTTTCTACAATACAAGTCTTGTCCTGTCATTATCTTAATTAAAACCCTTCAGTGTATTATCAAGTCAAATACCCTTTCGAGATAAGGCATTTGGTTATCTGGCCTTTACTAATCTTTCCATACTTATTTCTTAAATTCGGTGTTCCTGAAAAGACAAAATACTTATAGCTGCATTCACATCAGCCTCTTTATGGTTCTGAACATTTGTTCCTTCTGTTTTCTCCGATTGAAATGTTTATCTTACCTCATCTTCCTAGTAATATCTAATCTTACCTAATCTTATCCATCTCAGTTCAAGCATCAAGTCCATTAGGCACAAGGTGGCACGTCCTTCTCCAGGTAGAACCGGTCACTCTCTTTTTCGTGTTCCTACCATTCCCAATAGAAAATTATCACAGCCCTTGTTACACATCCTTGCACTGATCGGTTTATATAGTTATCTCCTCTGCTAGACAGTGAATGCGTAGTGCTTTATCCCTAGTGCCCAGCTCAATCTAATTCTCCAGTAAATACTTGTCAAATGAATGTACCCATAAATGTATGAATGAATACAAAAGGTTTAGTCTTTCTCTTTTCTCCAACCTAGGCAACCCAGAAGGGGTCGGCTTGAAAACTACTCTGGGTAACCCTATAATTTATATTATAAAATATAATTTATAATATATTATAATACATTATAAATTATATTATAGTTACATTATAATTATATATTTATAATTATATGCATCATAAATTACGTATTACATTTTATTATGAATTTTATTATATTTATAATATTAAATATAATATTAAATATTATATTTATATTATAAATATAATATTAAATATTATTTATAATAATTAATTTATAATATTTATAATATAAATATTAAATAAAATTT
>CAUYLG010030336.1:0-14809 GCA_963573385.1 Cacajao melanocephalus | reverse complement strand
TGGTGCATGAAATCAGTTCCCAGAACACAGAGGTTATTAATAACTGTGGGACCTTTTCCCAGTCTCCAGATCAATTGGCAGAAGCCTCCGGTTATTTCCTTCTGGATGCTTCTATTATTTGGAGCTGGGAAGTGACCTCCTCGTCAAAACTGGTTCAGATTTTCACCCGGCTTGGGAATTACACAGTCCCCCACTGGCCCCCAGGCTTGCCTCCTCTCCACCCATCACTGGCTGGGCTGGCTGGGTGTGAGGCTGGTGTCTTTGCTTCCGCCAAGACTCTAAGTGCCTCCAGTGGAGTCCAGCACATACCTCTCCTCCCACTGGTTGCTCACTGCCAGGTGCGGTCTGGGGCGTTGATCCGCATCCATGGAGCCAGCCTGATTTAGAATGAGTCACTTTGAGCTGGCTTCTCTCCACATGCTTGGCAGAGGCCGCAGCATCAGCTGCTGGGCAGGAGCTGAGCAACGCCGAGGTCTTCACTTGGGGACACTGGGGTGGATGTTTCTCCAGGAGGAGCTGCTGCGATCAGCAGGACTCAGTAGAGAGAGTGTCTTACATGTAGGACTTCCCCCAGGGCTGGGCCTCACCTCTCCTCCTCTTTCTTCCTTCCTGCGGGGGCCAAGCCATGCCCGTGGCTTTACCAGGATCTCAGTGCAGGAAACGCTGCAGCTCCTTTCACTCTCATCTGCTCTCTCAGCTCCAGGTCACCTCCTGCCTGCTGTCCAGAGGCTGGACCTCAGCACCCAAACCCAGCCGGACACAGTGGGCTTGACAAAACTGGGTCATACTGGCCAAATGCCATCAGCTCCCCTGTGAAATGAAAGCAAGAGCCTTTGCCTTGTGAGGCTGAGGGAGGAGGGCACAAAGCACCTCCCATGCGGGCACAGGGGGCCTCTACTGAAGGCTTGATCATCAGGGGCATTGTCACCTCCAAGAGCTGACCTCATCTCTCCCTACTAACCTGCTCACCCGGTCTGCTCCCTGTCTTGGTGGATGGCATCATCACTCTTAGTCATTCATACTGAACAAAGCAGCTCTCTTCTGGTTCATCTTGCACTAGTCTATTTATGTGTGTGTGTGTGTGTGTGTGTGTGTGTCTGTGTCTGTGTCTGTCTGTGTGTGTGTGTGTGTGTGTGTATGTGTGTTAAATATACCTAAAATGTACTGTATCATTTTTTTGAGATAGAGTCTCACTCTGTCGCCAAGGCTGGAATGCAGTGGAACCATCTTGGCTCACTGTAGCCTGCACCTCCTGGACTCAAATCATCCTCCCACCTCAGCTTCTGAAGTAGCTGGGACTACAGGTGCATGCCACCACGCCCAGCTAATTTTTGCATTTTGTATTTTCTTGTAGAGACAAGATTTCATTGTGTTACCCAGGCTGTTTCTTTCTTTTTTTTTTTTTTTTCTTCTAAGACAGAATTTCGCTCTTTCGCCAAGGCTAAAGTGAAATGGTGCGACCTTCACTCACGCAACCTCTGCCTCCTGGGTTGAGGCATTTCTCCTGCCTCAGCCTCCTGAGTAGCTGGGCACCCACCACCACACCGGCTAATTTTTGTATTTTTAGTAGGGACAGGGTTTCACCATGTTGACCAGGATGGTCTGGAACTCCTGACCTCAAGTGATTCACCCGCCTTGGCCTCCCAAAGTGCTGTGATTACAGGCATGAGCTACTGTGACTGGCCCCAGGATGGTTTTGAACTCCCATTTTTTTTTTTTTACTTTTTAACATGAATAATGGAAGCACTGTGGTTTGTATCAACTCCTAAACTGAAGCTATCCTCCCACCTCAACCTCCCAAAGTACAGGGATTACAGGCGTGAGCCACCACACCCAGCCTGAAATGTAGCATCTTAACTTTGTTTAAGTGTGCAGTTCAGTGGCATTAAGCACATTCGCTTTGTTGTGCAACCATCACCACTACCCATCCACAGAACTTTTCCACATTCTCCAACTGAAACTCCGCACCCATTAAACACTCACTTCCCGTTCTTCTCCCCTCAGGCCCTGGCAACCACCATTTTACTTTCTGTCACTACAAGTTTGACTACTCTAGTGACCTCACGTAAGTGGAAACATACAGGATGTGTCCTTTCTTGTGTCTGGCTTATCTCATTTATCACAATGTTCATAACATCGTTGATCCATGTAGTAGCACGTGTCAGAATCTCCTTGCTTTTTCAGGCTGAATAATATTCCATTGTATGTCTATATCACATTTTGTTTATCCACTCATTGGTCTATTTTTTTCTTTTAGACGGAGTCTTGCTCTGCTGCCCAGGCTGGAGTGCAGTGGCACGATCTGAGCTTACTGCAACCTCTGCCTCCCAGATTCAAGGATTCTCCTTCCTCAGCCTCCTGAGTAGCTGGGATTACAGGTGTGCACCACCATGCCTGGCTAATGTTTTTTTTTTTTTTGAGATGGAGTTTGCTCTTATTGCTCAGGCTAGAGTGCAATGGCATGATCTTGGCTCACTGCAACCTCCACATCCTGGGTTCAAGCAATTCTCCTGCCTCAGCCTCCCAGGTAGCTGGGGATTACAGGAATTCACCACCACATCCAGCTAATTTTGTATATTTAGCAGAGACGGGGTTTCTCCATGTTGGTCAGGCTGATCTCAAACTGCCAACCTCAGATGATCCACCTGCCTTGGCCTCACAAACTGTTGGGATTACAGGCATGAGCCATGGCGCCCAGCCTCATAGGTCTATTTTTTTTTTTCTGAGATGGAGTTTCACTCTCATTGCCGAGGCTAGAGTGCAATAGCATGATCTCGGCTCACCGAAATCTCCGCCTTCCAGTTCAAGTGATTCTTCTGCCTCAGCCTCCCGAGTAGCTGGGATAACAGGCATGTACCACCACACCCGACTAATTTTGTATTTTTAGTAGAGAGGGGATTTCTCCATGTTGGTTAGGCTGGTCTCAAACTCCCAACCTCAGGTGATCTTCCCACCTCGGCCTCCAAAAGTGCTGGGATTATGGTCCATTTTTTAAAAGGAATTTTGGATAGGAAATTAACACACAGAGCTTTAAAACCCACCTGCTACAGAAGAGGATAGCCTTCCTCCCCTGCCCCCTCCCTGTCCCCAGTCCTTTGTCCTTCCCTCAGCAGTGTCCTTCCAGTTGGTCTCTTCCTCTCTGTTCCCACTGCCCAGCTCTGGTTTCTTCCCCAATACCTTCTCATCCTCAGGCATTCCTGCCTGGACTCTGCCTCCTAGAAGCTGGCCTGCAAGTGCTGCCAGGGAAGCCGCCTAAGGTTCAGCCCCTGCCCTCCTGGCCCTCGGCCTCTGAGGCTGCCCGCCAGCTTGTCCCAGCTGACCGTGGCTGATGCGTGTCCCCCAGCACCAGATGGACTTCCTTTCCAAACTGCCTAGAGAGCCCTTCTTTCTCCCAAGAGTCAACATGAGTCCTCCTTTCTTAGCAAGGGCCCTGCACGCTTCCTGCCAGCCATACCTGAATTTCTCTCTCTCCTTTGTGCTCCTACGACAGTGACCCTATTCTGACTCATGCTCTGTAGCCACTTGGCTACCTTCCAATCTCTTCTAGGATAAGTAAGCTCCTGGAAGGAAACAAACAAGGCCCATTTACCTTTGAGTGTCCCCAGAGCTAGCCAGTGCTCTGCAGAGAAGAAGCCACAGTCAGCGAGTGTAGAATCTGAAAAGCTCTCGGAGGAATCTTTGCCAGGCTCAGGTGCAGAGACTGGACTAGGGGTTGTTATTTAGCTTCTCAGAGCCTCCATTTCCTCAGAGGACTGGGAAAATGGTTTTTCCTCACAGGCTGGCAGAGAGAATGCAACCAGTGTAAATTAAAGATGGTATTTGATAAATGAGGGTCCCCCTACGTGAGAGCAGGACTGGCTGTTAGGTGTTAAGGGTCTGTGAAACAATCCCCTCCCCAGGGCAAGTGGCAGGGACAGTGCTGGTCCAGAATCACTGAAGGCAGGGTGCCTGGCTTGGGACGAGGGAAGTCCATCTTCCAGCAGGGGACAGGGCTGTGAGTGCTTTCGTGGTGTCCTGTCCACAGATGCTCAAGGCCCCTGTGCTGCTGGGCTTAGGAACAGCAAAGCTTCATCCTTGCTTCCCAGCCCCAGCTGTTCCTCCCTCTTCCCTCTGCTCCAGCCGTTTACTTGGGCTCTTCCTAATGGGCTGAGGTGACAGGGCAGCAGCAGCCACACCAAGGGAGGCCTGGCACTGAGCACGGGTGCGCATGCATTTAGCACTTGTGTGCCAATGCCATAATGTGGCCTCAGCCTTGGGGCCACAGATTCAGTATCTCAATGTGGAAAGGTTCTTCTGATGTGTACTTTTTTTTTAGATGCGTAGAAAGGTTTTATTTGCAGGGGAGGAAGAGTTTAATCAAAGAGGCCAAATCCCATGTCATTGTCTGACTCTTCAGACTCCTTCTTATCATCTTTCTTCTCCTCTGCTGCAGCAGGGGGCGGGGGAGCCTGGGGCAGCAGAGACAGCCACCGCCGGCAGGAATGCTGGCAAGCTTCCCAATACCCTGGGCAATCATGTCCTCAATGTTCTTTCCGTTCAGCTCACTGATAACCTTGTTGAGTCGGTCGTCGCCTGCCTCTCCGCCCACGCTGTCCAGGATCTTCTTGATGTCCTTGGCACTGGGGGAGGGGTTACCCCCAGGGCAGCCAGCAGGTAGGGGGCAACATAGTGCATCTTGGTGGCATCTGCAGCGGCAGCGGCAGAGAGACCTCACGCGTGTGACTTCAGTGGCATCAGGGAGGAAAAGGCTTTTTTTTAAAACTGGTCTATCCTGAAGTGAATTTTATTGAAATCAAAGGTAGTATTCTGGCCAGGCGCGGTGGCTCACACCTGTAATCCCAGCACTTTGGGAGTCTGAGGCAGGTGGATCATGAGGTCAGGAGTTTGAGACCAGCCTGGCCAACCTGGTGAAACCCCGTCTCTACTAAAAATACAAAAATTAGCTGGGCGTGGTGGTGGGCACCTGTAATCCCAGGTACTCGGGAGGCTGAGGCAGGAGAATTGCTTAAACCCAGGAGGCAGAGGTTGCGGTGAGCTGAGATCATACCATTGTACTTCAGCCTGGGCAACAGAGGGAGTTTCCGTCTCAAAAAAAGAAAAAAAAAAAAGTAGTATTCCCATTTGAAAGATAAAAAAATAAAATCAAGTTGTACAAGCAATCATCATGATATAAACCAGTAAAGAGGCCTGCTCAGATCAGACCAGAGCAGACACCAGTTTCTACCCCAGCCCACATGAAGATGTTTTTATTCAATATAAACACTAGCAGAGGCAACACAATGAACACAGAATGAGAACATAAGTGCACTTGAATTTTTTTTGAGTTCTGGCTAGGCTCTGACAAGCCTATCATTATTTTCTTACCAGGTGAACAGAAATCATCTGCTAATGCCAGAAATTTTAAACCTCTTAATTCAGCCGGAAGTAACTATAATTGAGGGCCTTCTTACTGGCTACTTCTTTCCCAATTTAGGGTTGCCTAGCAGGTTAATTTCAACATAACAAAAGGTGTCATCTAGCTGGCTGCATCACGCACTGGTGACGGGGCAGATTTTTGTATTTTTTTTTTTTTTTTTTAGTAGAGACAGGATTTCACTGTGTTGGTCAGGCTGGTCTTGAACTCCTGACCTTGTGATCTGCCCACACCTTGGCCTCCCAAAATACTGGGATGACAGGCGTAAGCCACCATGCCTGGCCAACAGGAGCAGGTTTAATGAGTTTTGTACTCAGATTGCTGGGCCTCCTGGCTGCTCTTGTCCATCTCTGTACCTTGGTTCTGAGCATTCTGAGACTCAGTCAGCTGAGGATAAAAGGGACCTACCAGCCAGTTGAGGGGCATGTTGTTAACAAGATAATCCATCACATCATCTAAAGATTTATTCATTTTCTGCAGCTGCCCCTTGCTGGAAGTGAGGAGGCTGTTAGACACTCCTTAAAGGAGGCAGCATTGCAGAACCCTGAGTAGATGTCGCCTGCCATCACCCCCATTGCGGGGCCTGATCTTGGATGTTCTGCGGTAAGCCTTAGATGTTGGACAGGAGGGTGTGGCACATGGTCTGGAGCTGCTGAGTCAGGTTCCGGGCAATAGCAAGAGTTTGTGACTCGATGTGCTCAGCACAGTGGGACTCATCAGTATCATTGCATCCAGTGCTCCTTCTCCACTCCACCCAGCTGAAGCAGAGCTTATCCTGAGCCTTCTGAATTTTCTGATTGGCACTATGCACGTTCTTCCTGGCAAATTCAATCAGGTGAACAGTAGAATGGCGATGAGAGAAATGGTCTCTTGGCTTTTTTGCTTAGCTTCTTTACCCTGCTGAGAGCCTGCTGGTAGGCGCGGGAGCAAAGCTTGGTAAACAGGGATCCCAGTCTAACATAACAATTTGGCTTCTTAACCATACTGAATCCTTCAACTTTTCTTGCTGCTTTTTCTATTTCTTCCTCAGTGAGAGGGAGGTATTGCTCTACCAACAGCTCTGATTTGGTGAGTGCATTTTCCACGCCACGCTCACGAGCTGCATCAGCCGACTCCCCAGGACTGTGTTAATGCTGCCACTGACCACAGACTTGGTCTTCTCCACACTGCCAGTCACTGTCCCTTTGCTCTTGTCCATCACCCCTGTGATCGTGCTGGCCACGCAATCCTTGGGCCCAGTCGCAGTAGTCGTCACAGCATCTTTGGCCCGAGTCATAGCACCTTGGGCACTGGCAACAATCTCAGTCCTGTCTAGCCCCCTATGGGAATAGGTATCAGCAACCGGAATTTGCGGCTCTAGCTTCTGGATGATGAGCAGAGCACTGGTCATGGCCACCAAAGTGATGATCTTCACGCCCTTCTCTGCCATCTCACACACAGACTTCAAGTAGGGATACTGGTCCTTTGTGCTGACATAGGCTGAGGACATGAGGTCATACATGGAGCTCACCAAGGGCAGGTTGACCACCTGAGCCACCACACTTGGTTGTGGATCACCTGCAACAGATGCCGTTTTTCTTCCTGGAAAAAGAAATCGATGGACAGCAGCGAAAGGCAAAGAGCAGGCACGTCCCAAAGGCCGATGCGCTTTCTTAACAGGGTAACCAGAGAGGCCTCAGCCCCAACTGGAAGGCCATTCCTTTACCCTTTCACCCATTCATTAACAAATGTTTATTAAGTATCTAGATGGGGCAGACCCTGTTCTATGGAGTACAGCCTGCTTTTAAACAGATGAACAAGCAGTCCTGCTGTTAGCCCCATCCTGCCCTCCCCTGTGCTGTTCCCTCCCATTGGACTCCTCGACCTCCAGGCCCTGCAGCAGCTGTAAGCAACAGCTTTCTCTTCCCCTCCACTCCCCGACCACAGAGGGAATCTGGCTCTGTCACCCAGGGTGGAGTGCAGTGGCGCAATCTTAGCTCACTGCAACCTCCACCTCCCGACTTCAAGCAATTCTCCTGCCTCAGCCTCCCAGGTAGCTGGGATTACAGGTGCGCGCCACCACACCCAGCTAATTTTCATATTTTCAGTAGATACGGGGTTTCACCATGTTGGCCAGGCTAGTCTTGAACTCCTGACCTCATGATCTGCCCACCTTGGCCTCCCAGCGTACTGGGATTACAGAAGTGAGCCACTCTGCCCGGCCAGCGGCAGCTTTCTCTATGCAGTGCTAGTTCTCTGCTCTTGCTTTTTTGTTTCCTCGACTTTGTGGACATTTCCAAGCTATTGTCATCTTCTTTCTCCCAATTCTTTGTCGTTTGGATGTATGCCTGCTTTAATACTTTTGTTAACCTTTAGTAATATTTCAAGTAGGAAGAGGAAATAAATTTTGATGTTCCAGCTGCCATATTTAACTATAATTTTCTTCCAATTGAGTTTTCACTTATTTTTACAATGATTTATGGAGTCTGGATGTTTTCAATTTTAAAACGGTAGTTATTTATTTTAGAAATTTACAAATAATATACAAGTATAAAGAATGTAAAAATCACTCATCATCTCAGAAATACAGAAATAATTCCTCTTTGCAAATCAACAGAAATTTGGGAAAAAAAAAGAAAGAAAGAACCCCTCTTAACATTTTGATATATACATACATATAGATACACATAAGTTAAAGGGAATTAAATAACCTCTTTCCGTTTACTTAAGTTCGATGCAAATATTTGGATGCTGCCAGCTTTCTAGAAGCCTTTTGCTGTGGGAGGTGCTTGCCAAGCCTTGCTACAACACAGGCGTATCCTTTGTCACCAATGCTGTCACCAAAATGCTGACATTGGTGCCTCTCACCTTCCCCCAGGCCTCCCTCTCTCCCCTAGTGAGCCTCGGCCTAGACTCCCTCTTCCACTGGAGATGCTCATCAAGTCATTTATGAGTCAAAACCACAGTTCTGCCTGCAGTGCCTGAAGGAGGGTAAGGAACAGAATCTAGGTGTGTCCTGTCCTCCCTAACTCTGTCATCCCTAGGAACGTTCTCCCAAGGAACGTTCTCCCAGATTGTGACAGAGCCAGGGAAAAAAGGCATTTGCAATAACCTCACGGTATCCCAGACTTCTACCAGAATCCCTGGCCTTTTTCTGGTCCTTGGTGATCCCTGATGGGGAATTGTCAGCTGGGGGAAAGGTGATTTGTTTCATTTAATCCGCCAAACGCAAATGACCGACTTTTTGGGTCTTAGCCAATTTCGAGGTTTGGGATTCAGAATATGTTCTGTTGGGGCTCAGGACACAGCATCCCAAAATATGGCACTGCCTCAAAGTACCTTCCACCCCAATAAATTGCTCATATTTTCAAAAAATAATAAGAGACAGAGACTCATATTGCTGGTGGACGTGTATACTAGCAAATGCTTTGGGAAGTAATTTTTTAATTTTTAAAATATTTTTAACTTTTTTTTAATAATAATAATAGAGGCAGGTTCTTGCTATGTTGCCCAGGCTGGTCTCAAACTCCTGGGCCTTCAAAGTGCTGACATTATAGTCACGCGTCACCATGCCCTGTTGGAAAGTCATTTTTAAAGTGTCAAGAACCTTCAAAATGTTTGTACTTTATGATCTTTGTTCTGGGACTCTAGCCTAAAGAAATAATTCTAAATATAATAAAAGCTTTCTGTACCAAAATACCAATTCAATTACAACGTTATTAATAATGTAAAAAATGATACTAAAACACTCAACTATAGGAGAATAGTATTGTGAATTGAATTCATGGAAAGCTCATTATAATAAAGCCAAATGATTATTGTTAAAATAAATGAAAACAACCAAACCCAGTATTTAATATAGAATTCCTGACATTTTGAGCTGGATGAAAAACAAACACACAAACAAACAAAAAAGAATAGAGTTTGATGATGGCTGTGTTAACATAAGAGTAATGTATACATTACTCTTGTTTTAAGGAAGAAAATACAATGACATTTTAATACTAGTTATCTTTGGATAATGAGACAGAGAAAATTTTATTTTTTTTCTACTTTTGTGTGTGTGTGTGTGTGTGTGTGTGTGTGTTTGGGGTGTTCGTTTGTTTGTTTTTTGAGATGAAGTTTCACTCTTGTTGCCCAGGCGGAGTGCAATGGTGCAATCTCGGCTCACTGCAACCTCTGCCTCCCAGGTTCGAATGATTCTCCTGCCTCAGCCTCCCTGGTAGCTGTCATTACAGGCGCTGCCACCACGCCTGGCTAATATTTTGTATTTTCAGTAGAGACGGGGTTTCACTATGTTGGCCAAGCTAGCCTCCAACTCCTGATCTCAGGTGATTCACACGCCTCAGCCTTCCAAAGTGCTGGGATTACAGGCGTGAGCCACCATGCCTGGCTACTTTTTTTTAATACTACAAACTTTATTCATAAGTAAAACTTCATAAAATTAAATGCAGGGGCGGTTCCTATTTTAAAAAGGGAACAGTAGGCTGGGCACGATGGCTCACACCTATAATCCCTGCACTTTGGGAGGCTGAGGCAGGAAGATCACCTGAGATCCGGAGTTCAAAATCAGCCTGACCAACACGGTGAAACCCCTTCTCCATTAAAAGTATAAAAATTAGCCTGGAGAGCTGGCGCCTGCCTGTAATCCCAGCTACCCGGGAGGCTGAGGTAGAAGATCACTTGAATGCAGGAGGCAGTGGTTGCAGTGAGCCGAGATTGTGCCACTGCACTCCAGCTTGGTGACAGAGTGAGACTCCATCTCAAAAACAAAAAAGAGAATAAGAATAGTAGAAGACAACATGCCATTTTATTTACAATTGCAAATTAGGTTTTTTAGACTGCTGACAGTTGAGATCATTAAATCCCATTTCTGCCTCTCAGATTTTCGCAAAATAGTACATTAAATGCTCAGTCCTAAGAAATGGCAGAGATTGGGCCGGACGAGGTGGCTAACGCCTGTAATCCCAGCACTTTGGGAGGCCAAGGCGAGTGGACCATGAGGTCAGGAGTTCGAGACCAGCCTGACCAACATGTGAAACCTGGTCTTTACTAAAAATACAAAAATCAGCTGGGCGTGGTGGCGAGCACCTGTAATCCCAGCTACTCAAGAAGCTGAGGCAGGGGAATTGCTTGAACCCAGGAGACGGAGGTTGCAGTGAGCCGAGATCCCACCATTGCACTCCAGCCTGGGCAACAGTGTGAGAATCCGTATAAAAAAAAAAAAAAAAAAAGAAATGGCAGACATTCCAAATTGCCTCTCAGTACCGAAGGGAACAGCCTAGTTTCTTCCCTTACAATAAAGGTACATCCTTTGATAAACAAGGGAGTGTAGCATTCAGACTCTTACAAGTTTGTGTTGCAGAAGTTACTTCCATGTCTTCATTCATAATGTGTATTCTCACCTTTATTTCCCATTCAGTAACACTGTCAGTCTCATCATCTCTCCTTTCAACTTCATGTAAAAAGAGGATGCCGACTGGAATTTGGCATAATAGAATCTACAACCACCATGAGCCTGTAGTCCCCACTACACGGGAGGCTGTGGAGAGAGATTTAGACCAACCTGAACAAAACAGGGAGACTCCACCTTTGCAGACAACACATAACAGAGGCATTTCAGATGGGACAGTAGAGTTTCTTTAGATACACTTGATTTTAGTTTTAAGCAGAGGAATTTCCTGGAGAGTTTCAGTTATAATACTACACTCATGAGGATGGTAGAAAATCTCATAGTAAACATTAAGCAAAACATAGGTTATAGGGTAGTCATCTCCTTTAACACTTTATTGGGGTTCATATACAAATTCTGAAATATTGGAGGCTTAATCCTGGCACAGAACCAAAACTTGATGCGTTGTACTTGAATAGCTGACCAGTCCCCACACAGGTCCGTATAAAGGAATGGAGAAGAAAGAGCCCTCTTAACCCCAGAAAAGTCTTTATTTGCCCTAATTGAACACCAAATCTTGGCCGGGCATGGTGGCTCACACCTGTAATCCCAGCACTTTGGGAGGCCAAGGTGGGTGGATCATCTGAGGTCAGGAGTTCGAGACCAGCCTGGCCAAAACAGTGAAACCCCATGTCTACTAAAAATATAAAAAAATTATCCAGGCATGGTGGGATGAGCCTTTAATCCCGACTACTCCAGAAGCTGAGGCAAGAGAATCACTTGAACCAGGGAGGTGAAGGTTGCAGTGAGCTGAAATTGCACCATTGCACTCCAGCCAGGGCCACAAGAACAAAACTCCATCTCAAAAAAAAAAAAAAAGAAAACCAAATCTCATTCAAGAAACATTTTCTGCCAGGTGCAGTGACTCAAGCCTGTAATCCTAGCACTTTGGGAGTCTGAGGCAGGCGGATCACCTGAGGTAGGGAGTTTGAGACCAGCCCGACCAACATGGAGAAATCCCGTCTCTACCAAAAATACAAAATTAACCGGACAAGGTGGCACATGCCTGTAATCCCAGCTACTTGGGAGGCTGAGGCAGGAGAATTGCTTGAACCCGGGAGGTGGAGGTTGTGGTGACCCTGGGCAACAACAGTGAAACTGTCTCAAAAAAAAAAAAAAAAAAAAAAACAAGAAAAAAGAAAAAAGAGGCTGGGTGCGGTGGCTCACACCTGTAATCCAGCACTTTGGGAGGCTGAGGAGGGCGGATCACCTGAGGTCGGAAGTTGAGACCAGCCTGGTCAACTTGGTGAAACCCTATCTCTACTAAAAATACAAAAATATTAGCCAGGTGTGGTGGCAGGCACCTTTAATCCCAGCAGTTGCAGTGAGCTGAAATCATGACACTGCACTCCAGTCTGGGCGACGGAGCAAGACTCTGTCTCAAAAAAAAAAAAAATGTAGGAAAAAGGCATGTTGGAGATTCATGTCAGGCAATAAATAAAAATATGTCCTTTGGGTTTTATGATGCTTATGGTATTTGCTTGATAAATTTGTTTTTTTTTTCTAGGTGATTTTTCTCATTCTAAATAAATTAAAAAAAAAAAAAAAAAAGAGGGCCAGGCGTGGTGGCTCACGCCTGTAATCCTAGCACTTTGGGAGGCCGAGGTGGGTGGATCACCTGAGGTCAGGAGTTCAAGACCAGCCTGGCCATCATGGTGAAACCCCATCTTAAAAAAAAAAACAAAAAAAAAACATTTTCTACTTTTCTATAGTTTACAAATAATCTTATTACTTTTATAATTGGAAAAGCAACAGTAAACCTACCGTTGAAGGGAAACAGCTAGTTGTACCTTCCATTAGTCAATGCTACTGTTTGGATCACAGATTCTTTTCTAGAAATGGAATTAATACAAGCTTATCTTCTGCAATCATTTATTTGATTTATGAGGAAACTGAGGTTTGAAGAAAGGCAATGTCTCCAAACCAGTCCTGCCTCCTGGCCCTCTGGCCCTTACTCCACACTGCCTTGGAGGATGAGTGTGGCCCGGCGTGGCACCTACCAGCAACTTCATAGCATCTTGGTGAGTTACAGAGGACTGGGTTCAAGGTAGCTGATCTTGGAATGATGGGTATTCCACATTCCTGTGGAGAGGAGGGAGCTGGAGCTGGTAATATGCTGTGTGATGTGGTTCAGATGAGTATCCCCTCCAAATCTCATGTTGAAGTGTGATTCCCTCCCATTACTGGGTATATACCCAAAGGAATATAGATCATTCTACTATAAAGACATATGCATATGTATGTTTATTGCAGCACTATTTACAATAGCAAAGACTTGGAACCAACCCAAATGCCCACCAATGATAGGCTGGATAAAGAAAATGTGGCACATATACAACATGGAATACTATGCAGGCATAAAAAAGGATGCGTTCATGTCCTTTGCAGGAACATGGATGAAGCTGGAAGCCATCATCCTCAGCAAACTAACACAGGAATAGAAAAGCAAACTCTGCATGTTCTCACTCATAAGTGGGTGTTGAACGATGAGAACACACGGACACAGGGAGGGGAACATCACACACCAGAGCCTGTCGGGGGGTGGGGGCCAAGAAGATGGAGAGCATTAGGACAAATACCTAACGAAACCGGGGCTTAAAACCTAGATGACGAATTGATGGGTGCAGCAAACCAACATGGCACATGCATACCTATAAACCTTCACGTTCTGCACATGTATCCCAGAACTTAAAGAAAAATTAAAAAACAACAAAAAAAAAGAAATGGGCTGGGCGTGGTGGCTCACGCCTGTAATCCAAGCACTTTGGAGGCCAAGGTGGGCGGATCACCTGAGGTCGGGAGTTCAAGACCAGCCTGACCAACATGGTGAAACCCTGTCTTAAAAAAAAAAAAAAATGTGATTCTTAGTGTTGGAGGTGGGGCCTGGTGGGAGGTGTCTGGGTCTTGGGAGCAGATCCTTCATGAATGTCTTAGTGTCCTCCCCATTTCCCCATGGTGATGAGTGAGTTCTTGCTCTGTTAGTTCACATGACTGATGGCTGTTTAAAGAAGACTGGCTCCTGATTGGGCACGATGGCTCACACCTGTAATCCCAGCACTTTGGGAGGCTGAGGAGCATGGATCATGAGGTCAGCAGATTGAGACCATCTTGGCCAACATGGTGAAACCCTGTCTCTACTAAAATACAAAAAATTAGCTGGTCGTGGTGGTGCATGCCTATAGTCCCAGCTACTCGGGAGGCTGAGGCAGGGGAATCTCTTGAACCCGGGAGATGGAGGTTTCGGTGAGCCAAGATTGCACCACTGTACTCCAGCCTGGGCAACAGAGCGAGACTCTATCTCAAAAAAAAAAAGAAGAAGAAGAAGACTGTCTCCTCCTCCTGCCCCTCTCTTGCTCTCTCTCTCTCTTTCTGTCTGTCCCACTCTCACATGTGGCATACCTGCTCCTCCTTCACCTTCTGCCACGATTGAAAGCTCCCAGGAGCAGATGCCAGCACCATGCTTCCTGGCACCTATTCAATTGTGATCCAAATTAAACCTCTTTTCTTTATAAATTACCCAGTCTCAAGTATTTCTTTATAGCAATGCAAAAACAGACTAACACAGAAATGGGACGTCACCTGAACCACAAGGCCCTGGGAGCTGGATCTTGCTTCCTCCCCAAAGACAAGTCAGGCCGCAAGGTTCCCAGTAACTGCCTGTGCCCTGGCCTTTTTCCTCACCCTGGCCTTCCTTCCACTCCTCTTTCCCCCATCAAGGTACCTGCATTAACTGGGCTTCCTGCTTGGAATGACATCTCCATCCACAGAGCTCTGCCTCCAGTTATTCATGCTCAGCTTCAGGCCTCAACTCCACGTTCCTTCCTTGGGAATGTCTTCCCTGACCCCTATACCAGGTTAGAATTTTTTTTTTTTTTTTTTTTTTTTTAGACAGAGTCTTGCTCTGTCACCAGGCACCAGGCTGGAGTGCAGTGGCATGATCTTGGCTCACTGCAACCTCCGCCTCC
>CAUYLG010030334.1:0-45009 GCA_963573385.1 Cacajao melanocephalus | reverse complement strand
TTCTCTCTGGCTGCCCTTAGCATTTTCTCCTTCATTTCAACCCTGGTGAATCTGACGATGATGTGCCTTGGGGTTGCTCTTCTTGAGGAATATCTTTGTGGTGTTTTCTGTATTTCCTGGACTTGAATATTGGCCTGCCTTGCTAGGTTAGGGAAGTTTTCCTAAAAGCTTGAGTCTTAATTTCATTTGTGACATTTTCTCTGTCTGTTCTAATCTATTGAAAGAGATTATTGAAATCAAATTTTTTTAATCTTTAAAATTCTAGAATTCTTAGTTTAATTAATTAAATCTGCTTATTTTTAAAACAATTTTTTGAGTGTTTATTTGCCTGATTAGATTGTGAACTCTAAATTAAGGTACTGTATACATAGTCTCTTGCATTTGTTACAGAAATAACCGTAGCATCTTTTATGTAGTGGATATAGTAGAGAAAGACTGAGCTTTTGAAATAAACCCAGGTGCAACTGGATTCTTCTTTTACCATTTATTCTTTTGTGACCTTGGGCAAGATATTTGACCTCTCTCTGCCAGTTTTCTCATCTATAAAATTTTGACAGTAATACTTTATATGTTAATTATATGGATAGCTCCATATTTGCCTTGTTTCATGAGAGTATTAAAAAAGTATCTTTGGCAGTTATAGATAAGTCAAAGTTGTTTTTTAAATTTTAGATTATCTTTTTTTCAGGGAGTAAAACATTTGAACACAGTCCTTTTGGTTTGTTCTAGGTTGCTGCTGAAAACAGTGCTGGTATTGGAGTGTTTAGTGATCCATTTCTCTTCCAAACTGCAGAAAGTGGTAATTTTCCTGTCATTTATTTTAAATTGACCTAGTCATGAGTTTCTGTCATTTAAAATAAATAAGAATATCGGCTGGGTGAGGGGGCTTAGGTCTGTAATCCCAGAATTTTGAGAGGCCAAGGTGGGTGGATCACGAGGTCAGGAGATCAAGACCATCCTGAACAACATGGCGAAAACCCGTCTTTACTAAAAATACAAAAGTTAGCTGGGCATGGTGGCATGCACCTGTAGTCCCAGCTACTTGGGAGGCTGAGGCAGGATAATCACTTAAAACTGGGAGGCAGAGGTTGCAGTGAGCCAAGATTGTGCCAGTGCACTGCAGCCTGACAACAGAGTGAGACTTCATAAAAAAAAAATCTATATCTATATCTATCTCTATCTCTATATGTATATAAAACTCACACTAAAATATATACAATTCTCATAGCATGGCCACTCAATTAGTTTTAGAGTTCTTTGGTATAGCTAATTTATTCATTGAAATATGTATTATTCTTTCTGATTATAATAGTAGTAAATGTTATCTTACAAAACTTTGAAAAAACAAAATGAAAATTATCCATAGACTTATCATATGAAAAACAATTTTATCATTTTGGTGCATTTCTGGCTGGTCTATTTCCCCCATCAATATATATCTATGAGTCTACACATTAACAAAAATAAGCTTGTGCTATGTATGCAAGTTTATATCCCGCCTTTTCCTTTTAACATTAAATCATAAGCATGTTATGACATAACGGTTTTGGAAACATGGATTTTAATGGTTATTATATTGTTCCATAACATGTAGTCATTACCAAACCAATTTAAGATACCTCCATTCTTCCAGTGGCATAGAGGAAAAATTTTGATGTCACTTGTGGCTTTCTCTCACAGTACACATCTATTCTATCAGTAAATCTTACCAGCACAATCATCAAAGCGTATTCTGAATCTTACCCTCATTGCTAGCAGCCTATCCAACATTATTCCCAATAATAGTTGCATTTTGTTTTATTTTTATTAGAATGCAGCTGTCCTGAACTCCCTTAATTCCTACCTTGTATCATTGATATATAGACCTCCTTCCAAAGATCAAACTTTCTTATGTAATTTATATGACTATTATTTATAAATTATATTTTTGCATTTTTCTGTACAGTGTAAACTGAAATGCTAGTTATTTGGCATCTTAATACTAGGCATCTTTATTATCACTTATTTTTTATCTCAGATGTTTTGCTTTGTTTTGATTTCTTTCAAAAGTGACTTGTCACATTTATTTTATATTCTGAAGAATCTTGGTGTTTTAGTCAATCAGTTTTACATACTTTACCATGAAGTTAATGGGCATAATTTCTCCTAATTTGAGCTTCGTGTTGGTTTCATGCCAACTAAAACAGAACTCAGATTATTATTGTTATTATTCTATATATATAATCAACAAGTTATAGAAAAGCATAAAGAAATTCAGAAGAAAGTTGATTTTGAGGGGTTTTAAAATTTTTAAATACAATAATAACAATCAATTGGAGGGTATCACTTGATATTAGGCCCTAGACATTTATAAACATTCCAGAAATGTGCTTTTTGGTGAAAATGGTTGGACAATTGATTCAATTTGCTACTTTTTTTCACATCTAATGAAACAGCATTATTCCAAAATATTTAAGGAAATAAAAAACTTATCTCAACTTTTTTGTATATTCGCAAACAACTATTGATTGAATTTTTTTCATACTTATTTGAAGCATTTCATCAGTGCATTTATTAGCCCAATTATCCTAAAGTAAGGTTGATTTGCCCCAACTCCAGTTTTTCATTTTAGGCAAAGGTCAATTAAATATATTTATAAAAGTCTTACACAAACAGATTTTATGTAGTGTATTGTATATTTAATTTCATATACCATGAAACTATATAAATGCAATTCTAAGTTTTATAACAAGGTTTTTTCCTTCTCAATCCTTCTCTTCCCCAGCTCCAGGAAAAGTGGTGAATCTCACAGTTGAGGCCTATAACTCTTCAGCAGTAAACTTGATTTGGTATTTACCTCAGCAACCAAATGGCAAAATTACCAGCTTCAAGATTAGTGTCAAGCATGCCAGAAGTGGAATAGTAGTGAAAGATGTCTCCATCAGAGTAGAGGACATTTTGACTGCGAAATTGCCAGAATGCAATGTAAGTATCACAGAACACTTTCTATGTCTTGAAAATCTTAGATAAACATATTTTCATGCTTCTGGCATCTAGATACTGTATTTCTACCCAAGTTTTATTAGTTATTTGATTACTTATAGTATCATGTTATACACAAAGTTTTATTAGTTGATTACTTACAGTATTATGCTATACACAATTGGCCCTTATTCAGGTAGAATACATGAAAGGTTCGAGAATTCAAGAGTGAGAGATTAAAATCATTTAGGGAGTTCTAAAAAGACTTCATAAAAAGAGTAGCATTTGTGATACACCATGGAGCATGGATAGACAGAGATTGTGTGATGGGGGCATTCCGGGTGGAGGAGACTTTAGAAAGCCCTGAGGTGGGAAAGTATAAGATATAATTGGAGAAAATATTTTACTTCCACATGGCAGGAGGGAAGAGCACATGTAGGGTAATAGTCGAGGTTAAATTTGCGGAGGTAGATTGTTTTTGTTTTACATACCTTTGGTAAAGAATTTGTTATTACTCTGGTCATTGATGATAAACCTCATAATAGTAATGCTTTACTATATAATAAGCATCATAATTTTTTATTATATGATAAGCATAATGCTTTTCCTAAAATCATTTTTGCAATCTTTGTGTTGTTATTAATGGAAAAACTGTCACAGTTATTTTTGTTGTAAATACTTTATAAAAGCCTAAAAATATTTTTCAAATTAGGATATATTTCTAATACATGCACACACCTAACACATGAGCTAGTGGCATGTTAGTACTTTAGAGTACTTATGAGAAAAAATGATCATTAACAGTAAGAAAGTGGCATATACTTGAACACTCAGAGTAAAATTATTTCAGCTCTTTGGCTCTCGCACTGTTAACAGGTAGCTTAAAAATTCTTACAAATGATTTTTCTATAGTTTTATCTTTATTTTAAGCCACTTGAAATTCTATTCATAAAGACTAAGGTACAAGGAATACGATATATTCTCTTCTAAAACTGTGGACATAATGGGTACAATTAAAATCTAGCAAATTTGTCCATAACTTGCATGTTATATGTGTATATATAGCATAAAAGAAAAAGAAATGAATGATATGTTCTCATTCTCATGTTCACCAAAAGATACAACATTATTTCTCCATTGATATTATTTTATTACTAGGAGAATAGTGAATCTTTTTTATGGAGTACAGCCAGCCCTTCTCCAACCCTTGGTAGAGTTACACCTCCATTGCATACCACATATTCGTCAAGCTTGGTGGCACAGAATAAGATCAGCTCTGTGTGGAAAGAGCCTATCAGTTTTGTAGTGACACATTTGAGACCTTATACAACATATCTTTTTGAAGTTTCAGCTGTTACAACTGAAGCAGGTTATATTGACAGTACAATTGTCAGAACACCAGAATCAGGTATGGTTCACTTTTTGTATATAAAAATATTTAAATTATTTAGAGAATAATGTTTTATTTTATTCATATAGATATTTATTTTTAATTTTCCTTACCTTTCAGTAACTTTTTTCCTTAATAATATACCATAGGCATCCCATCTGGGGTTCCTTCAAATTTCTATACTCTTTTATATTATAGTACAAAATAAGTATTTAAAAGGAGAAAGAAGAATTGAAAGAAACAATTCTTGAGCTACTGACCATGATCCTAATATAAGCTTTTATCATTTATAATCTCAGCAATTTTTTGTAATCGTCTTTGCTGTTCTAAACTGATAATTGTCTACACCCTTCTCTCACTGTTATTGCCATTATCAAAAGCGAAGATACCTGCACTAGCAGAATGAGCATGTGATTAACATTTCAGTATCAGATACAAGCAGTAGCTAAAATATATACCTATTTATATCCTATTTGCACTGCAGTTTCCTCATCTGAAAAATAGAGACAGTAATAGTACCTTCCTTATGGTGGCAGTGTTAAAATTAAGTGAGAATAATTAGATATTATTAGTACTACTAAATTTCATGAGAACATATTTTCAGGTAAGGTATTCATATATTTAATTATGGTACTATATCAGTATTCATGTAAATATATGTATTTATATATTTCATGTATTTATAAAATTTCATGGATATCAATATAGTCCCATAATATATAGGTATGTATTATATGCATGATACATAACTGATATTAGATATATCATAACATAATATCAGACATTAGGTTGTAATTCCTAATTTCTGAAGTTATTGAAAATTATTGATAGGGTAATTTCACTAAAGCATGTTTTTTTTTCTAATAATGTAGCTGTTTGCTTCTATTTTTCATTTCATATAAGTTTGAAGTATTTTGTTAATTTAAATATCATCTTTGAATTATACCATTTTCTTCTTCCATACTCCTTATACAATAAAAAAATAATTTCATGAGGGTCATACAAAGTGAAATTTGGTAGACAATAATTTTGTTTTGAAAAATATTTGGAATTGTTTTATTTCAATTAAAAGAAAGAATAAACATATGAAAAATTGAGTAATTTAAAATGTCATTATTATTTTTATATGTTACCAATACTACATTTGAATCCTCCAACTGTAGGTTATAAATTTCTTTTTAGAATGAAATACAAATATTGATACAAAAAGTAAAAATTATTGTCAATAATTTTTGAGGGCTATTTTCTTGAAAGTTCTACTTGCATTAATAAGAGAGAGGTGTTTATCAAGCCAGATATCCAGTCTTTGCTGACTGCAATATATATATGTATAGATATAAATGTAGGTATTAAATGTTTCAGGACAATGCAACTTGACAATAAATATATTACAATGAATATTAGCATGAAACTTGCACCGTGCAATAATATACAGCATTAAATAAAATCAGTAATTGTTACAAATAAATTTATCTGATGATCCAGCATATTATATTCACAAGTTTCAATTATATTCCATTTCTTTTTTTCTTTTTTAAGTTAAAAATCTCTGCTTTTAAGTGCGGTATTTTATTTTCTTTCTCTGACTTTATGTTTTATTATGTGTATTTAATAGGGTGCTCTTTCATTTTAAATATATTATGTATTTATTTTCTATACTCATTTTAGTACCTGAAGGACCACCACAAAACTATGTCACAGGCAACATCACAGGAAAGTCCTTCTCAATTTTATGGGACCCACCAACTGTAGTAACAGGGAAATTTAGTTATAGAGTTGAACTATATGGACCTTCAGGTAAGTCTTAATTGGTTTTGTGTTTGCCTTTTGGAGTAAGAATCATAAAATATGTAACCAATATCAAACTCTTTTTAAACATATCAGACTCTTTTTAAAAGACCCTAAGATTGAAGCAAACAAAAGGGAAGTCATAAGGAAGGTGAGGTCCTTTGATTTTTAAATTTAAAATCATAAATGAGTATAAGAATGACAAAACACTATTCATGTTCCACATTTCATGTGATGCACATGAAAAAACTAGAGATAACTCCTCAAGACAAAAGTGTTAGTGGAGATATAAATCTGCAAATATTTGAACAAGAAGACCTTGGCTTACATTCATCAAGAACAATGGATTTTGACTATATTAAATCAGATTTCTATTCACTGCTAGTAACCCATTTTTAAAAAATAATTCTAAAGAGCTCTCTAAAAATAACATGGAAAATCTCTGTATCTTCTGCTCTATTTTGCTGTGGACCTAAAACTGCTTTAAAAAAGAAAACATATTAAAATTTTGGTGCAGCTTTATAAAGTGGCAAGTTCTCCATCTTTGTAAGGAAGCAGGACCTGGGCATCCGCTTGTCAGAGATATTTTGAGAGGTTCAAATATTATATTATTAGAAGTGAATTATGTAAAGTCTAAGATTCTCTCCTGATTGAGATCCTATGGTTCTATGAAAGAAATTTAATTCTAACAATGATGAAATAACATAAAGCCACATAGTGTCATTTATTTGGGGGCATCAAAAAAGATACAAGTTCCAACTCATTTTATTTTGCAATTTCTGTGGTATGAATCACTCATCACCAGCATGAGTAACCTTTACCTTTCATCCCTAAGTAACTCATGCTCTTAAAATTCTGAGTTTTTCTTACTTCCTAAAAAAGATAATTGCCTCCACTCACCCATCCAGTACACAGAAACGGACATGGATACACAGCTACATCTTTTCTATCTGATATTATTGTTTGGTACTTATCTGAGGTACTCTTTCATTTGTGAGGCTGGCTGATAAACCAAGTGAGAGGCATTTAGCAATGATTACATTTAGCAACATGGGAGTGATCACATGCTTCCAGTATGGTGGAGCATGTAGTATAAATACCTAATTGAATTAGTTTAAGGCTGAATGGGAGAAGATCATTGGAACAGTGGGTGTAGAAACTCGTTTGAGTTTAGCTGCAAAGCAGTGAATAGAGAGTAAGGGTGGGGATAAGCGAGTCAACAGGTTTCTTTTCAGTAAGAGCACATAAAGAATGTTTGTTTGCTGATGGAAATGAGGAAAATAAGGAAAATGTTAATGATGTTAGAAAAATGAGAATTACTGGAAAGGTGTCTGTGTGGGCAGAAGGTGAGATCTTTTGCTCGAATGTAGCAATTGGTTTGAGATAAGAACACAGATAATTTGTCCACAGTAACAGATAATTTGTCCATAATTTGTTCTTATACATTGTAAGGCAGAGTATATGGGTATAGATGCTGGTAAATATATAGTTGTGTTGGTAGGAGCCTGTGGCAAATATTTTCTAATTGGTTTACTTTTTTTGGTGTAATGGGAAGCAAGACCATTAGCTGGGAGTGAAGATAGGGCAGAAGATATTAGAGGTCTGAGCAGAGAAGAGTAAGTGTAAAATAATCATCCAGAAGAGTAGAGTGATTGGACCGTTGACTATGTGAGTTGGGTAAGATTCCAGGCACCTGGTAGGGCTCATCTGCGATTTGGCTACGAATAAAGTGATATCAGTTAACGGTTTTGTGAGGTTCTCCAGCTCCCTTCAACAAGAGAAGGGCAAGGGAATTGGAGGTCTGTGTAAGGCAGTGATTATAATTGAAATTGACACCAAAGCTGGATAAAGAGTGGAAATCAAGTGGTGAAGGGACAAATAAAACAAAAATAAAATAGGTGATTAAATCAATGGATTGTTGATTTCAGTGAATTTAAAGAATTATCAGTTCAGGATTCTAGAAGAAATGTAAAGGACAAAGGAAAAAGTGGTTATAAAAAGGTGCATGAAACTGACATTCTTAATGATATGCAGTAATTGGTGTTAGTAATGTCTACGTTATGATTTTGAGGGAGTGGCTGAAATTTTAGAAAACTAGATTATTTAAGGTAATATCTAAGTAATTTAAGGGTTATCTCTCAGGATATTAAAATCAGCAAAAATTAAGATGGTAGCCTTGAACCAAAAGCTAAACCATGGGAGTAAATGACCCTTGGGTTAGTAGATTACAACTGTGAGGGCTAGTGGATGTCATTGGTAACATAGGATTTAAAGCTGTGGGCTTTTATAAGGAAGGAGGGAGATTAGTGAATAAAATGGAGCAAGAAGGAGCGAGGACAACACCTACCACACTGAAAGGCCTGGTTATTGAGAGCTGTGTGGCAAAAATAGACTGCTACCATTTGAGGTGGCTGTAGGGAAACAAAAGCAGTGTTCTTAGGAAAGAGCCAGTTTGCAGTTAGAGCAGGAAGGTAAAGGAAACATTCAAAGCAAAGTTGAAGATTTAAAGAATTATGCTGACAGACTAAGGAATTTTGTTCAGAAGCTAAACTAGAAATATTTCCTAAAAATATCCTCTTAAGAGGATAATGACATTATTTAGCATTTTAATTGAATAAATTTGAGTATGAAATCTGGTCACTTTTGGAGTTGATAAAATTTGATGTTTCCCCTTTCAATATGTCAAAAATAACATGTTAATTCGAAAGGGCTCTATGATTAAATAAAAGTAATTTTAAGCACTGGAACATTTTCATGTTCTTTCATTTGTTTTCATTAAATTGATATCAGTGTACTACTAAGCCACATGTTTAAAGTATATCCAGTTTTGATATTATAATAACAAATTTTAGTGCACAAGTTAACACTTGAATTGTTGTCTTGGTTCTGTACTTAAATGTGAAAATGATTGCATGCTTGATAAAAAATAATCCATAGGTATCTTCTACTTTTATAGGTCGCATTTTGGATAACAGCACAAAAGACCTTAAGTATGCATTCACTAACCTAACACCATTTACAATGTATGACATCTATATTGCGGCTGAAACCAGTGCAGGGATTGGACCCAAGTCAAATTTTTCAGTATTCACTCCACCAGATGGTAAGAACATAGGGAATGAATGAAATATTTTTGGTATGCTTATGAATGTCATTGAATAGTAAAACATGGTATTAGAAGCAGTTTGTTTTATATTTACTTAAATCATGTTATTTCCTTATTAAATTACTACCTAATTCATTCTGAACATGTGTTCTCCAGAACATTAAACTCATAGCATGCTTCATAATATAGGGACCCAAGATCAGGCAAGGTTAGGAAATATCATATATAGTATCAGCTTGTTAGAGATTCACAATAAAATTTAGAATAACCTCAAGAAGTTGTAAGATAAACACATTTAGTGTTGTTTGGCTACATTTTTTAATGTGGAATCTATTTTTTTCTCACAGAACTATTATTCAGAGGAATTCCTATATTCCCAATGCTTACAACAAAATATGTTTATAATCAAAACGGTATTCTAAGCAAGTGAAGATTCTGAGTGGATGCATGATACAGATTTACCAGCATGTACTGAAATTATGAAAATAGTAGTTTTCTTCAATAAACGTCCTTATATGTATTCATTAAATATCATTGTTTTAGGTGAACTATACTTTTAAAAAAAAGTTTCCATACTATTTCACAACATATTTTTCTGGCCTACACTGAACTTGCTAAATGTCTTCATTTCTACTTAGAAATTGTAATTATGGACAAAAATTAACAGTAACTTCTTATAACACATTAACATTTGGAAAAGTTTCCAGCCTTCGTTTGTGTGGTAGCTAACATACAGTAACTTATAAATGAAATATACACATGTACACACACACACACACACACACACACACACACACACACGCACAGAGAGAGAGAGAGAGAGACCTACTGGTCATACATTCATCATTCAAGTATTTGACCATTAGAGGGCAGTAACTATTAGGAAATTTTGTACTTCTCCCCTTGAAAGAGACAACCATTGATATTTTGTTGGAAGAACATAAAAGTTAGGTTTTATCTATTTCAGATGAAAATCCTAACATATATATAGTTTCAGTATACATATAAGAAAGTTATACATACTCATAAGGAAAATGTTCTTTGTATTAAAATTTTACCATTGTGTTTCTATCAGAAGAATCTTAGCATTGTATAGCTTCTCCCTTAAATCTTAAATTTTCCTCCATCTTCCCCATAAAATCCACTCTTAAACATTTCCTAGGAAGCTAAGAAGATTTACGGATACTTTCAAATAAAGCAGAGTCTTTGATTTTTGTCTTAATAGAGTTTTCTCAACCAACTCAATGTACCCACTGATTTCTATTCTTGTTCTACAATTAAATAAATCCTGAAATTTTGTCCTCTTTCAAGACCAGCTGACTTTGGGGCTTCTAAATAGAATCCACAACTCAATACATAAAATTTTTTATGGTCATCATTATTGAACTATGGCATTTGACAAAAATAGGGAAATAGATAATGCATATGCCATGTACAATGCCATGTTATTTGTCTTGGATATATTTTAAATTTTATTTGTCTTAATTTCTACATTTTTTATCCACAGAAGTAGAATTTTATGGTCATCGTTCAATATATTTCACAAAGCCTGTTTTTCACACCAAATCACTTCAGGTAGATGACTCCATTTGCCCTGCATAAAAGGCAATTTGTCCTGAGTTTCATTCTTTTATCTTCCTGAACCACTCCCACTATGGACCACACCCTGGTGGCTCTTAGAGGGGCCTCCTGGCAACTGGTGGGCTCCACCAAAGGCAGGGTTGGCATAGTTCTTATATCCTCATGTCAGCCTTCGTTCATGGAGTTCTCTGGGGACAGTTCAGCCTCAGGAGCTGCTTCAGAGGAATACTCTGGCAAATGCAGTAAATGTAGCTTTCTGCTTCCGATACCACTACTTATTCCTGGTTCTGCTATTTAAAACTTTGAAATAAATGGATCTTTAAACAATATGAGAACAAACTAATAACTCATTAGAACGATTTACTTTCAATTAAAAAATTATTTCTTAGATTATCCTTTTCATTTATTAATACAACAGGGTTCTTAGTATTCTAATTAAAGTTACTTAATTTATTTTCTTCTCCATATTTAAAAGCAGTCTATTGTCTATTTAAAAAATAATTAGCACTAGCTTGCTTCTTTTAAATTACCTTTTAAAACAATTGGTGCTCTTATAAATCTTCAGATACTCATAGAAGAAGGTTACATTGACCTCTCATGGAGAATGTTTCATGCTATTACATTACAGTGGAGTTGATTTCATTACCACTGGGAATGTTATGGTCCATAGTCTACTTTGAAAGAAAATCAGCATCCTATTGTTTTAGCAGTTATCTTATATATTTCCTAAGGCATCTATATGTCCCTTAATATTTTGATGGGTAGATTTCTACATAGGCATGAAAATAGATGATTTTGGGGAAAAAAGATAGTAATCTCCAAGGTTATAAAATGTCATAGAATTGCCTATTCCAAAATCAGATAATGCTGATAGATGCAACATAGGCATTCTTCTAATTTGTGTGAGGGTGAAAAAAAAAAAAAGCAAACTTTGATGCTTCAATGTTGTCTAATAACTTTTCTGTCAGGGTAGTTTAGCATGACAATTTCTTAAAAGCAGACAAATTTCCGAGACTGTTGTTTACTCTCTCTTAAAAAACATGGGAGTGAAGACTTTTGTCCTAAGTGATTTAAACTTGTTACTCTCTGCAAATAGTAGTAAAATCTTTGTAAGAAAATCACTGAGAAGCTGCCAACTTTGTGTTTTCAGGATTTGCAATGGCTTTAATTTTTAATATAGGTTTTTCAAAATGCACTTCTAAAGAAAATTTAATTTGCTAGATAATGGCAAAAATATCTTAATGTATTTTCTTTTTACCTCAATGCTGTTTATCTCTATTTTATTTTTTCTCATAGTTTTTCATTTGAACACCTCAAACCATTTGGAATATATTTTAATGAATCATATGCTACTGTGTTTCTAATGTATTAGTAAAATTTATAAATATATTAACCTGAGAGTGATTCTTAGGTAGTCCATGTATGTAACACCTTCAAAATTAAAATTATTTTGGCATTATCTAGAAAATTCACCATTGAGCATTAATTTTGAAGTTGGAAACAAATGACCTTGAGGTAAAGAAAATATGGGATTTTTTTAACCAAATGTCTAACGTTTCTCATTTATTAGTAAAATTTGTAAATGTATTGAGTTGAGAATGACTCTTAGGTAGTCCCTGTGGACAACACCTTCAGAACTGTTGCTGAATCATATGATTACCTTGTGTGTTTGATTTTCTTTAGTTAATTTTGTATCAATATTAAAGGAGTCTTCTCTAGTTTCCTCATACGAATTTGTGGCCTAACAGACCAAGTATCTTTTTAAAGACAAGATATAATGCTGTCTACTCCATTTCCTTTATCCCCCAAGCTTTTTATAAATGGGGAATAAAAGATAAGTTTATAGGCATTATTTTTATGCAAGTTTGAGATACATTTTTAAGGTAACATAGAACAACTTAATCTTTTACCTGGATTGTAATTTTTGGCATTAAGCATCATGGGGCAATACTTACTAAATTATATTGAAAAATATATTTTACTTAAAAGATAAATAGTGTCTACTACTACTCTTGGGTTTTACTAGAAAATAAGAGACAGTAAAGTATATATATTTTTCTACTTTCCTGCATAATATTTGATATATAACATATTAATGTGTTGCATTGACTTGAACTGATCATCTCACTTATTTTTCAATAGGCAGAGTTTAGTTGACTGATTCATATGATCAATGTAGTCATTAAGCTGTTTCTTTTTTTCAGTTCAGATTCTACATCAGTTCAAATTAAATGAAAAAAATGCCAGATCTCTTCTGTGACTTACATTATGCAATTCAGGTTAATATTTTGTCTGCATAGAGACTGTAAAATAAAATTTTAAAGAAAGATGGAATGGGAGCTTTGCTATTTAAATAGCCATGTTATTTTATACCACACAATTAATTGGAAAGTTTCTCCACCCTTGAAAAATGCGTATTGGTAAATATGATAATCCAAACATTAACTCTAGGTACAATATATTTTAATGAAAGAAAACTCATACAAGAGGTGACCTGTGCAAAGGTTTTACCTGTTTTAATTTCTTTCTCTGTCCTCAAGTGTCTAGAACAGTGATCATATGAAGAATGCTCAGTGTGTTGAATGATGAATGAATGACTCAATGATTGTCACAATATATAGAGAGTCTTTACAGGTTACTTCATGAAGACAAAGGAAACGCTAATCTATTGGATGAAAACTTCATACAGTTATGGTTTACTATAAAGCCAACTTAAGCATAATTATGTTTGCTCATTATAAATAACATATACAGGAGTTGTAAAATTATTTTTCAATTCTTTTGTCTTAAAAAGGAAGGAGGTCATTTTTCTTTTTTCTCTTTTAAGACTATATGCCTAACTTCTAATTAGAATTTGTCAAATCTATACCATTGCCAGATAGCATAGGGAAATTAATTTAAAGTGTAACAACAATCTGATCATAAGAGATCATAATTTTGTGTCATTTTCTCTTTCTTAAAAGTTTTAGAAATTTTAGAAATTTTCTTGAACTTTTTGTTCCTTATAGTAACCTGTATAGTAATAGGTAAGCTATAATTACACCCATTTTATAGATAAGGCAAGTAGGGATTGGAGGGGTGAATTAGCTATTCATAAACACACGTTGAACTGTAAATAAAAATGGTCAAAAGCCCAGGGCATGTTTATTTTTGGCCCATTACTCTTGTGAAACTGGGAAGTTCCCTAGATGCTACTCTTGGTGACTTTATAGCTAGATGTTGCTTTAAGTTCTTGGTGCTTTATTTTAAACCAATTGTTAGTTTGTTCTTATTTTTCTTTACTATTGCAATGAGTGAGGGCACCTGAAATTTGAAAATAACATGATTATTTAAAAAATATCAGAAAAAATCAACTCTTCAAACAATTTCATGTAATAAATTAAAACACAGTTTAATTTAACTTACCAACTACATTTCATTGCATTCAGAGTCTTCAGGATATTATTTTTTGATCTGTTGCTGTAATTTTTATGAAACCATCAAGATTTCAATTAGGCATTAATCATCTCCAAATAGGCAGATTCTCAAGGAAATTATTTTTATTAATTAATTTGTTTCAAACAAATGTTATGACTTTTATTTTGGAAAATTATTGCTATTGTGTTTCTTATCTACATTTTGAGAATGTTTAGAAATTTAAATATCCATGTATTTAAAGACATATTTAATTTTTAGTAAAATAAATTGTTTTTGTCTATTTTCTCTCTCTCTCTCTCTTTTTTTTTTTTTTTTTTTTTTTTTTTTTTTTTGAGATGGAGTCTCACTCTTTCTCCCATTCTCCCAGGCTGGAGTGAAGTGGTGTGATCTCCACTCACTGCAACCTCCACCTCCTGAGTTCAAGCAATTCTCCTGCCTCAGCCTCCCAAGTAGCTGGGATTACAGGGACACACCACCATGCTCGGCTAATTTTTGTATTTTTAGTAGAGATGGGGTTTCACCATGTTGGTCAGGCTGGTCTCAAACTCCTGATCTCACGTGATCTGTCCACCTTGGCCTCCCAAAGTGCTAGGATTACAGGCATGAACCACCACTCCCAGCCTCGTCTATTGTCTGTAGAATTGTTTATATATCTTAAATTGTGAGCTAAGAATTTAGGCACTTTTTCACTTGAAAATATATTTTTCAATTCCCCCTTTATTCTTTTCTTTCTTTAGTTCCAGGGGCAGTGTTTGATTTACAACTTGCAGAGGTAGAAGCCACACAAGTAGGAATTACTTGGAAGAAACCACGACAACCAAATGGAATTATTAACCAATACCGAGTGAAAGTGCTAGTTCCAGAGACAGGAATAATATTGGAAAATACTTTGCTCACAGGAAAGAATGAGGTATTGCATTTTTATTTCACTTATTGGTGAGCCCTTTCTGCTTGGTTTGGTTCTGGCTCTGATAGTTTGGAAGATTTGCTAGCACTCACACATAAAATATTTGACAACTTACTAATACAAAGTAAAGTAAATTTGGGGCATGTTGATAATCTAGCTAGATCATGTTTCATTTTAGGTCTTACATTATTAGTTAAGTGCTATTATTCTTTTTCACCATATGAAAAACGTTAATTGTGCAATTAAACAGGACTAAAGGTATTTTCATAAGTTAATATTAATATTCTAAATTAATGAATTATTTGGAAACTCTTGCTATGATTTAAGTACTCCTTCAAAGGCTGTGCTTGCAATTTAGAACAGTTGCCAGTGAAAGGCACAGTAATTTCAGTAGCTGTTGTTGACAAATTTTCTGTTCTATTTGGTCTTGGGAAGCTAAATTTCAGAGCTGCCTTTTTTTTTTTTAAGTACATTTGATTAAGAAATCACATTACTAAATAAAAGAAATTTAAGTTATTTCATAGGTTTAAAATAAGAGGACCAGGATCTTTAGGCAATGTGCTTGCTTCTATTCACACTGAAAGTCTGATTTTTTTCCTTTTGTTTCTGTTAGGAAGTACAGGCAGCACTGATTTTTTTTTTCACTGTCTTTGTTCACCTCACTTCATCAACTGTTCACCTGTGAGACCCTTTCAGCCTCCAGCCTAGTCACGTCCAGATACTGGCTGCTCCCTGCGGCCCTCAAGGAATAAACATCCTTAGGACCAGTGCAGCAATCACTGGGCCTTAAAGACAAACATGATAGTTATTCAGCACCTGGCATCTGCTGTTTTGTTTCAGAATTGCTGCTGCTTCTACCTGTGCTGTTATTTTCCCCCACAATGCTGTCTCTCTATTTCTAGTCCCAGCCCTCCCCTATTTCTGGCACTTACCTGTACATGGCAGTTGACCTTACCATGTGCTCAATGCACTCTGGCCACCGAGGACTTATCACTCCAAGTTGCTTACCATCTTCAACCCAGGGTTAAATTTTAATCCTATGTTGATTCCTTTCCTCTGTGCAAAAGATGTTGAATTATGCTTTCTGTGATACTCTAGTTGACAACTCAGGAAAAGGGCAAAAGCTTAACCCTTTGCTCCTGCTGAGAAGGTCTTAAATTAGATACTGAGCTTTCTTAGGACTAGATGACAGGTTTTCTACTTCTGCTAATGACATCTATTGAATGGGTGGCCAAACCTGTTTTTCTATGAGGTTAAGAGGTTCTAGAAAGACTTTTTTTTTTTTAATTGTGTCTCTATCTGGCCTGGAATTCTGGTCACACGATAGACAGAACATGAGCTTTGGAGAAATACAAATTTGGATTTAAATTATGATTTTATCTCTCACTGGGCTATACAGCAAGTGGTTAAGAGTGTAAACCAGGTTTAAACTCTGGTTCTGCCATTGCTACCTGTTTAACTCTGGGAAAGTTGGCCTGACCTCTTTGAACATCAGTTTCTTCTTCTTTAAGATAGTGATTATAAGTCCCTATAACAAAGGGTTAATAAGGAGGATTTAATGAGTTTATGTGTGTAAAGAGCTTAGAACTGTACCTGGCATATAGTAAGTGCTGCACTAAATAGTTGTGACCTATTGTGATCATTAATCTTGGCATAGGATCATCCACCTTAGTTGCCACTCAATATTTCTTCCCTTATCCTCTCTCAACAAAAGGAGGCATTATGCTTCTTTTTATTTCTCTGATTATATCTTTCTTTATTAGATCAGACTCATTTCTGATATTTCTGCTTCCCCCTGTCATTGGTGTTTGGGTTCACCTTTCAGGAGATTGATGTGGGGAGACCGCTATGACAGAAGCTTAAAATCCAAATGGTCCTGGGTTCTTGGCCTGGCTTTGCCATGTTCTAGGTCTATGACTTTGGACAAACCAACTTTTGGAGATTTGGTGCCTCCATTTTTATAATGAGGCTTATATAAGTGCCTTAATAGGTTGGGAGTAAATGACATAAGAAAGACAACTTATGGTTTAGTGGGTTCTTCATTTGTTGTACCTCTCTCAGGATAAGGACTCTTTTCCCATTTCTATTGATCTTCTGAAAACGTAGCCTCCATTCCCCATCTCAAGAACTCTTAAGATCCTTGAAATCTTGTTAGAAGTCACCAGTGACCTCCCCAGTGTCCAATACAAGGATTAATTAACTTTTTTTTTTGAGACAGAGTCTCCCTCTGTCACCCAGGCTGGAGTGCAGTGGCACAATCTCAGCTCACTGCAACCTCCACCTCCTGGATTCAAGCAATTCTTCTGCCTCAGCCTCCCAAGTAGCTAGGACTACGGGTACATGCCACCATGCCTGGCTAATTTTTTTTATTTTAGTAGAGACGGGGTTTCACCATGTTGCCCAGGCTGGTCGTGAACTCCTAAGCTCAGGCAATCCACCTGCCTCAGCCTCCCAAAGTGCTGGGATTACAGGCGTGAGCCACTGTGCTCAGCCAGCCAGATTAAATATTTTTAACCACCCTTGTGTTCTTATCTGTTTCAGAATCTATACCTGTGTCCCCCACTTTTCAGCTTTTGACAGTTTGTTCCTTAATACTTTCTACACTTTTATATACTGTGACATTGCAATCTTTTGGCTTTGTACAATTAAAAATGGAGAAAGTTAAAAAAGCTAACTCTCTCTATTTTCTAACTTTTTAGTAAAGATGTTCCACAGATCTTTGGTTTGAGCTTTCTCATAACATTTTCTTTTGATTACCTCACAGTTTCAATCACTGTTTCCTATTTGTCTCACTTTTCTGCCTTGCTTTCTACTCTGATTCTTCTCTCTGACACTCTGGATTCCTAATTGCAGCCATTTGTGGGAAGGTTCTGCCAGGGCTCATTACATCTAAATTAACTTCTCCCCATAAACAAAACAGAAATCTTCTCTGAGCTAATAGGACCTGGTCCATGATGGGAAGGAAGAGGTGACATTGGAATGAGGACAGAGATCTTGGGACAATGACAGTGACCTGTGCAGGCTCCCACAAGACACACAGGAAGGTCTGTCCAGGCAGTTACTATTTCAGTGTGTCCAGAATAAGGCCTAAAGAGAAGCTGACTTGAAGTCTCAGTACTTGGGTTTAGAATTTTCTAATCTCACTGACTGGACATTACACAGATCTCCGACATGAAGGTCATTGTCTAAGAAACCATGGTCCCAAAAGGCTTTGAAAGTGAGCATATGGCATTGATATATATATCTGGTTTGTCTTTTTGGATAATGGAACCATTATTCTCTCTGTCATGAAGGCTTGAAACCTTGGAGTTACTTCTGACTTAGATCCTACTTAGAATTCAATAGCTACTTAATGTTAAGGTCAGTTATTTCTACATCCAGAATGTGACTTGCCTATGTCTTTCTTTTATTCCTGTCTCCCCCACTTCAGCTCAGGATCACACGGTCTCTTGCCTGGGCTACTGTTATCTCACTATATCAGTTTTCCATTGTTCTATAACAATTTTCCACAAACTTAATAGCTTAGAACAATTCATACGTATTATCTCACAGTTTCTTTGGGTCAGAAATCTAGATACAGCTTAGATGGTTCTCCTCTTAGAGTCTCATAAGCCTGCAATAAAGGGACTAGCTGAGCTGTGTTCTCATCTGGAGGCTTGACTAGGGAAGAATCCATTTCCAGCCTCAGATTTTTGGCAGATTTTATTTCCTTTTGACTCTAGAACTAAGGGCCCTGGATTCTTGCTGGCTCTTGGCTGGAGACACAGCACCTTGCAGTTTTTTTCCCATGTGGCCTTTTTGAGCAAGGCCATTTACTTCATCAATTCAGTAAGCAGGGTTCATATAATGTGATAATGGGAGAGACATGCTATTCCCTTTGCCTTATTCTATTGGTTAGATACAAATCATAGTTCTCAACTAACTCAAGAGGAGGAAATTTTTACAAAGCAGGAACAACAGGAGGTGGAGATAGTGGGTATCTACCTGAGAGGCTCTGCAATAAACTCCCCAAGCCTACTATTTTATATTTCAAACATCTATTAGAACAATCCTTCCAGATTTAAGTATATTATTTATATTATGAAAGTAACTTAATAAGAATTGATAACAGATGTCAAAGATGTATATGTATTTAAGTAACCTAGCTCTTCACTATCATTGCAGAAAATCAATAGATTCTAAAATAAATGAGTGTTAACAGAGTAGTGTAAGTGTATTATTTAGTGTTTTAGAAGTAAACACCATAAGAACTGAAAACAGGAGTGGTTTAAAGTGTTGCTTCTGGGAAGTAAGAAGTAGGGAGGGCATAAACAAGGAATTGTTATTTTTGTTACAAACCATTCATCATCATTTTTTGTAGCCATGTACATATATCATGATGATTAAACTTAAAAATATAATATAACCCTTCTATGTTAGGCATCATTTTATCTCATTACCCTTACTGAAATTTTTTTCAAATGGCTCCCATGATCTATTTGTTTCTGAATAAATATGGATTATTTAAACAAGCTGAAATATGTCTAGGATTTTGCTTTCAATATTTAAATAAATATTTGAAAAATACATTAGCAAATAGAGACTCAAGGTTTGAACTCTTTTATTTCAACTTCCACATATATATATATGAATCTCATTCCTAATAAATGATGTGAATCCAACCTTAGATAAGATATTTGATCAACTATTATAAGATAGCTACCACTGCAAAAGTAGCTCCTATCCTCTAAGCTTTGAAGTATTCTTTGTTATGGTCTCAGAAGCATCTATTTCTTAAGTAACCATGACATTTTACGCACTCTGTTAGGCACAGAAATCTATAGATGAATAAGAAACTATGCTGTTCTGTATTTTGAACTGAAATATTTGTCTTCTAATGATCATTAGTTGGTCCTAACTCTCCTCTCTAGACCAACACAGTAGTCTATATTAAAATATAGAAGCATTTCTTAAGAATAAGTCAAACATTTCATTGATTCAATTCAGCAGACCCCCAGTGAGCCTAAACTGATAAATATAATAGGGTTTTTTAGAAAATAAAATCACATTTCCTATAATGAAGATTATTACATGTTAAATCAAGTTGGTTTATTCAGGTGGATTAGGAATTTAATTCTGAAGACTCCTAATTCTTTCACATAAATTCCAAGAATTCCTGGGCAGCATATGCAAGGCCTTTCATGTTGACGAATTGTGACATTCCCTAACTCAATGGTTCTCAGCCAGGGGCAATTTTGCTCTCCAAGAGACATTTGTTAATCTCTGAAGACATTTTCATTGTCACAACTGAGGTAGTTGAAGACCAGGGAAGCTGCTAAACATCCTGCAGTGTACAGGATACTCCTCACAATAGAAAATTATCTAATTCAGAATGTCAATAGTGCTGAGGTTGAGAACCCTGTATTAAGTCAGTGAATCGACAATTTTTAGGTGCTGCAATGGACTTTTATCCCTCCTACTTCTTTCATTTCTACTACTGCTTCTCTTTGCTCTTTCCCATTACTCTCTTAAAATCCAAATTCTTTCCTATCATTCTTGCTTTTAATATTATTATTTTTTTCATTAGAAAAACCTAATTAACATCTAATCTAATGTCTTTTTTTTAGAGGTTAAGTTTGAGAAGTATTCACGACACAACACACTTAGCAATAACATTCTGGGTTGTTACAAAGCCAAGGTTCAAATCATTGCCCTAGTCATGGAGGGTGTTTCTAATGTCGGAATTCCAGAATTTGGGAGCCATTCACATAGTTAAAAGCATTCAGGTCAACTCTCACTTCGACATGGCAGTTTGTCAGCAGAGATGCTTAACATATGTAATTGATGAGATGCTATGGTTTAACTCTCAATAATTTGTCTGACATGGGATAGAAAATATTGAGAGATTTAATGCAAAACCATAGTTCAGGGGGAATTTCTTTGTACTACCTCTCTATAGTTCATTCTACAGTGCTTTGTACACAGTAGATTTTCAAAGGGTGACTGATTGATAGTGGAAACAGCTGTGTGGTTTGGGCATAAAGTATTGACTGCACACCAGAGCTTCTCTGAGTTATGTGCTTGTGATTCCTGCCCTCCCTAATTTCCCTGTGGAGGCAGCACTGAAGTGAGCTGTTGTAAGATAGGAGACCTTTACTTTGTCCCATACAAGGACATAGGAACAAACCCATATAGAGTTCCCTATCCATAGTTCTTTATCACAACTTTTAAAAAGTAATTTTTATGGGAAACCTGCTGCTTTTCATGACAACACTTTTCTGGCTAGAGTTGCAACAAGATTTAGACAATTGCATTTTGTAAATATTTGGAGGACTAGAGATTTTTTTTACTTCGTTTCTCTATTCTAAGTGCTTTGATGTTCCTAAGGCCTAGAAAACCTGTTTTTGGCTCTCTGAGTGAAGACAACTCCAAAACATCGAAGATAATTAAAAGAGATATGCCAAAACTTATACACAACTGAAACCTGTATTATGAATTAATTATAAACTCAGGGTAAAAGAGCATGAAATTGATAATGAATAGAATAACTTTTTTAAAAGGAGGGGTTTGGTGGTAAGTTTTGAAGCAGAACTTGAAAAAGAATTAGTAAAAGAGAGTAGATTTTTCAGTATATTCTTTTTCCAAAACTATTTTATTTTGGAAAATTTCACACAGGTTTAAAAGTAGAGAAAAGAGTCTAATAAGCCTCCATATACCTACCACCTGGATTCAGTAATCATCAATAGGCTACCATTCTTGCCTCAAATTTTTATATAAATTCTGGACGTAACATAATTTTGTTCCTATATACCTAAGCACAAATCTCTAAAAAATCATGGACAATTCCATCCACAAAATAATGCCATGACCACAATGAACAAAATTACTAATATCGTCCTGGTATTGTTAAATACCTAGACCACATTCAGATTTCCTTATCTTCAAATCCCATATTGATTAGGTATATTCTAATTAGACTCCAAACAAAGTTCACACATTGTACTTGTCTGTTAAGTTTCTTAAAGCAACATTTTCTTTGATTAATATGTATTTCCAAAGTCAACATTCTATACAAATATCCAACATTATTTGGCCAAAACACCTTTTCCCCATTTTGTTTCAATCAATTATGCTAGTAGGAATGGAGAACGGAGAATCATCTTGCTAGCCCAACAAAAACCTCTACTGTATTCATGCATAATCTGTTCCTGATGTTTTCTCCTCAGTATTTGCCATTTTGGTGAACTTGACATGTGTGAATTACATTATAGGATCTAGGAACAATTACAATTACTTTAAATATTCCTTAGATCCAGAGTCTTGGACAGGTATGCCATGAATTTGGTGTGAAAACTATTAATATTACCATGTAGTTTTATTCTGGTATGTAACTTCACTCTATTATAAACTACTATCATTGATGTATATCAAGCAGGCATGTAGACCTCTCACGCATGGTATACAAATGAGGTCAGGTAATTAGAGAAGCAAAACACATTCTAATACATCAGTATGCCTAGAACACTTATCATCTGAGGGTGAGCAGTTACAATATTTCAATTACAAAACCTTTGCATGAGGATGTCTTATCTTGCCAAAAAGAAACTAATTCAAGTCAGAAACAAAATCTGTTTTTTTCCAAAATACAGTATTGTTCTCTTAGGAAATACAGTGATCACAATGTCTTACAATGATGCAGGGTATTGGTAGCCGAAGAATGAAATTTTGGAATCTAAAGAAGAGAGTGGTCATGGAAATATGTTATCTTTTATAACAACATGATTCCAAAGTTATAAGTTTTTTAAACTAATATTTGATTTAAGTCATGAAGTGTAACTGTCACAGTCTTTTTAAAATATCTACTTTTAATTACAGTATGTAAATGATCCTGTGGCTCCAGAAATTGTGAACATAGTAGAGCCAATGGTAGGATTATATGAGGGTTCAGCAGAGATGTCATCTGACCTTCACTCACTTGCTACATTTATATACAACAATCATCCAGATAATAACTTTCCTGCAAGGAATAGAGCTGAAGACCAGAATTCACCAGTTGGTAGGTAGAATTTTGATTTTCTGTAATGTGCATTTAAACCACTAGTGCTAGCTATCACAGAAATGAACCTTAGCTTAGAGTTCAGACATATTATTAATGGTCCATGGGCTGGAGTCGAATTTTTTTTTAGCTGTCGGAAAACCTCATGCAACAAATGGAAATGCCACACAGGCAGAAGCTGGCCCCTCCTAACCCATTTGACCTTCTTCCTGGAGAAAGTAGCACCCTAGAGTCTCTAGCCAAGCTGCATAGACAATCAGTTATTACAGTTGCCAAAGCAGGTGTGATGGGAAGGGATTAACATATCCTCAAATCATTTACAGGCCTCACACTCTGTACAGCTTTTGACTAATAGGTTTTCAAATGTCACTAAAGGTAAATAGGTCAGAAAGTTACAACTCTAGTGCATGGTGTGATAAACAGGTGTAGGTGACCCCAACTATGTGGTGATGTCATTAGTGTATACACTTGCTCTTCAGTGTCAGTGGCTATTACTGTTTCTAAAAGGAGAATGCCATATATGGCAAATTAAAAATACTCAGGTGACACATATTATCTCTCTAGTTTTTCTAAAATGTTAAATGAGAAGAACGTTTTATTTTATTACCTTTTCTCTAATTTGATATTTGTCCCATCCCAAATTAAAAGTGTTATGTTATTCTATTTATGGTAGAATTAGTAAAAAAAAAAATCACATTACAGTCAATATATGTTTATATTTCATTTACGGATCCATTTTTCTTGTGCAAAGATGACTGGAGGGCAACACTGAAAATTAAGAGGCCCATGATTCCTGTTGCAGATATTCCCTTAAATACTTCAAGTTTGGCCCAATTGCTACTTAAGAGTTTTGGAAACACAAGTTGTAAATAAAGTGAAAATCTAACATTTGAAATCCTTCTTCTGGGATATTTATTAGTCAGTTACCCAAGCATGCTTGCTTTAGAGAATTATTTGGTTTAATGAATGTATGAATGTATGGTGAAATTTGAGTCCAAATAAAACTCTTTATTTCTTTAACTCTTGTACCCAAACCTGGTATTGATTTATAATATTTCAATTATATATTATTGCCTACTCTTTCTTTTTAGAAACATTCCTAAGAGGTCTCTTTTATACTTTCTTAACAACACTAATGTCATGTTTCAGAGTAACGTATAAAAACTAACAAAATTATATTATGAGCACAAAATGTTTATGGATATTATTGGGAGGTACTCAGAAATTCATAATAATATTCAATATAATCTCTAAAATTAATGCTTTTATGTTTACTATTATACATCTACCTTTAATAGAGGTGTGCATGGAGAAATTAATTAATAAGGAGAAATCAGGTTTCAGATTTTTCTGTCTAAGCAAAAAATAATTTTGATTACGAAGCCAAACACCTTTTTTTTTTTCTCTTTTTACTGAATTCAAATAGTAACTACAAGGAATCAGTATGTTACTGACATTGCCGCTGAACAGCTGTCTTATGTTGTCAGGAGACTTGTACCTTTCACTGAGCACATGATTAGTGTATCTGCTTTCACCATCATGGGAGAAGGACCACCAACAGTTCTCAATGTTAGGACACGTGAACAAGGTAAGGATATATTTCCTTTGAAACAATTACCTGCGAATGTTGCTGTTGTACACTGTGATACGTTATCTTTTCATTCATATGTTCATTCTTCTTTTTAAGTGCCAAGCTCCATTAAAATTATAAACTATAAAAATATTAGTTCTTCATCTATTTTGTTGTACTGGGATCCTCCAGAATATCCCAATGGAAAGATAACTCACTATACAATTTATGCAATGGAACTGGATACCAATAGAGCATTCCAGATAACTACTATAGATAACAGCTTTCTCATAACAGGTAGAAAACAATGTTTTTTTTTTTTTGGTTTGTTTGTTTTTATTTTTTTGGTTGTTGTTACTGTTTGTTTTACATTTCTATTCTGATGGAAAATATGCATCTCCCCATGCCTTAAATACTACAGAACACATGCTGTGTCATTTTATATTTTGTAGTTTTGTGCCACCATGAATATCTTTTTAAAATACTTGCATACATAACTTGATCAAATGTGTTTTACTTTAACTATATTTACCCACAGATAAATAAAAAGTATCAGATCACAGGCTTCATAGAGATTTACTTAACTCAAGGAATATTATATATGGTAAATCAAAATAACTCATTATTGAAGAGTAGAATGAATGAATGTAAACATCAGCTGAAGTAATTCAGCTGACGTGGTATTTGTACCAAGTCAACTGTACCCCCTGCAGTGTGCCAAAAAGTTATTTTCCACCTTGAAATTATTGCCTTCATATTTTAGGAAAGAACTTGAAATCACCAGCATAGAAAGTCCTATAAGCCCAAGAATTTCGGGAGACTGCAATTATTTGGAAGCTGATATAGATATCTAGTACCTCAAATAAATTATTCTCACTGGCCTTGTGTTATATGGCACCGATCTCAAGCATATTGTTTTAAGGACATTAAACAGTCTGTCTATTGTCCTTATAGGGTTAAAGAAATACACAAAATATAAAATGAGAGTGGCAGCCTCAACCCGTGTTGGAGAAAGTTCTTTGTCTGAAGAAAATGACATATTTGTGATAACTCCTGAAGATGGTAAGAATATCAGTTACAGTTTTAATTTTTTAAAAAAGTGGTTGTACATGCTCACTGCCTTTACTTCATGCCATCTCTAGGGCCTAAAGCAACGAGCATGAATAAAAATATAGGTACTGGCCTGAGTGCAGTGGCTCACGCCTGTAATCTCAGCACTGTGGGAGGCTGAGCTGGGTGGATCACCTGAGTTCAGGAGTTCAAGACCAGCCTGGCGAACATGGCGAAACTCCATCTCCACAAAAACATAAAAATTAGCCAGGCGTAATGTTGTGTGTCTGTAATCCCAGCTACTCGGGAGGCTGAGTGTATATATATGTACTAAAAATTTTCTTTTCTTCCCCCAGAACCAGAATCATCACCTCAAGATGCTGAAGTAATTGATGTTACTGCAAATGAAATAAGGTTGAAGTGGTCACCACCTGAAAAGCCCAATGGGATCATTATTGCTTATGAGGTGCTATATAAAAATAAAGATACTTTATATATGAAGAACACATCAACAACAGACGTAATTTTAAGAAACTTAAGACCTTACACCCTCTATAACATTTCTGTAAGGTCTTATACCAGATTTGGTCATGGCAATCAGTTATCTTCTTTACTCTCTGTAAGGACTTCGGAGACTGGTGAGTTTTTTTTTGCTTTGTTTGTTTGATAGTACATAGTGATATAGTCAGCATCGCTGACAATTGCCATGTTGTATACATAACCTAAAATCCCTTATTTTGTTTTGTACAATCCAGAAATTAATTTTCTTTTTCTGGCAAAAGTGCAGGTAAAGGTTATTGTACAAATTTTTAAAGTCTGATTTATATAAGGGAATGCCTAATTAAAATCTGTGAATTTTCAAATGAAAAGACCTTGAGAAACCAAGGACTCTTTCAGTGTACCTATAAATTTTAGGTTGAATGGGACTTGCTTTCAAATTAGGTAAAAGCAGAGACATACTCATAGGTATAGATTCTTAGATTCTAATGAGGTATCTATATAGATAGTGGTGCAGAGTGGGAGCACAAAAATGGCATGCCTGGAGAAGACTTATGGAGGAGACAGCATTTGGTCTGGATCTTAATGAGGAGGGTGGAATGGGCAGAAGGATGTTATGAGTAGGGGTCCCCAAACCTTTTGGCACTGGAGACAAGTTTCATGGAAGACAGTTTTTCCCTGGACTGGGGAGAGAAGGGAGGATGGTTTTGGGATGATTCAAGTATATTACATTTATTGTGCACTTTATTATTATTACATTGTACTATATAAAGAAATACAACTCACCATAATGTAGAATCAATGGGAGGCCTGAGCTTGTTTTCCTGCAACTAGATGGTCCCATCTTGGGGGTAATGGGAGACAATGACAGATCATCAGGTATTAAATTCTCATAAGAAGCACACAACCTAGATCCCTTGCATGGGCAATTCACAGTAGGATTTGCATTCCTATAAAAATCTAATGTTGCCACTCATCTGACAGGAGGCAGAGCTCGGGCAGTAATGGAAGTGATAGGTAGTGACTATAAATACAGAAGCTTTATGCCGCTCAATTCCTGCTGTGTGGCACAGTTCCTAACAGGCCACTGGTTGGTACTAGTCCGTGGCCCTGGGATTGGGGGCCCCTGTTATAGAGGTTGCTGGATGGGTTGGGAGAGGATATCCCATCTAAAGGAAGTAATACAAGCAAGGAATTACTTGTGTTTTAGTTTCAGTGAAACTAGGGTAAGACAGTTTGTCTGATAATCTTATTTTATTGTTTATATTGTGTTACAATTATATATTGGTGGCATAACTATTAGGCCAATTCTACAATGTATTTTGAGAAATGATAACTAAATGTAAAGTTAATATTTTACTTGTACATTTAAAAGAATAAATATTTAAAAGAATAAATATTTACTTGTACATTTAAAAGAACAAATATTTCACCACTAGCTACTGGTGAAACCACATGAAATTACCATTTTTATAGGTTGCAAATGGCCAAATATCAGCAATTTCATATGGTTCAGCCAGGTATTATATATGAATGTCTGTCTTGACCTTGAGGATCTAGAAATCTAGTAAACTTACTTTTGAAAGAAAGTATCCTGTTGAGACTATTCACAGAAATGAATACCATGAGATGATACAAAAGAGCCCATAGATAATGGCAATAGTTGAAATTGCAGGAAGAAGAAGGTAATGAAAGGAGCATTTTACATGATCAAGAGCCTTAAAGTGACACTTAATTGATATTAAAACATATCTTGCCATGTTTCATTGCTTTTATAGGTATTGTACCTAAAATAAGTATTTTTGAGAAAAATGTCTGCTCTTTAATGACTCAGTTTTATTTTTCAGTGGGTCAAGGAAATAAAATATGAATATTTTCAGCACCTATTAAGTGTCATGGGCTCTGCTAATGGGTTTCACACAAACTGTCTTTTTAAAATTCTAAACCAAGGCAATACATTATTGCTATCTTCATGGAAAACTGAGTCTAATGAAAAACTGAGTGTTTGAGAGGTTCATTCATTGAAAACATATGCCAGGCTCTACTGGGGATAAGCAGTGTAGAAGAAAAGGAGGATTTCCTTTCCTCCTTAAATTTTATTAGTTGATGGATGTTTAATTGCCTAATGTCATCAGCTGGGAAGTGATGAGCTGGAATTAGAATCCAAACCCATCTGACTGTAAAACTCATTTTCCTTTCACAGTACATGCTGTTTTGGAAGTAATCAATAAAGCTGGTAAATTGTAAACTATATCTAAGATCTTTCTGTTCATTGTTACAATGATATTGTGTTGTTAGGCTTCTGCCCAGCATGGGAAGGAAGGTAATAACTTTGAAAGATTCCATTGTGATATGAAAGAATAGCCATTTTTATGAATGCTTATCAAGTATTTTGTTTAACTGGCGACAGCATCAAGAACACCTTATTTTAATAATGAATGATAAAGGATTTTTTTTTTGCATTCTGATTATTACATGTGTATAATTTTTTACTTAGTATTGAAAATGTAATCTTAGTTTCTGTTATATTATCTGTTTGTATGAGTTTAATTCCAAGGCAGGGACAATAAGCTTTAAGTGAATATAAATTTTGAGATTTAGTTTAAAATGCAAATTTTAATTTTGGAAAATATCTTAGAAAACATGCAGAACCCTTTATTTTTTAGGTGAGGAGACCCAGGACCTTTTGGGTAAAAGGACTCATAAATCATAGGACATGAGAAATAAAGTTGGGGCTATAGGCCTTCTAACCCCCATTATGAGTCTCATTTAATAGGCTCCTGAGATGGCTAAAAAAGTAAAGAGAAGGGGAAGTCAACTTATCCCATGGTTCCCTAGCCAGGCCTAACAATAAGAGAATAGAGTTTAGGGCTAGGCATAGTGGCTCATGCCTGTAATCCCAGCACTTTGGGAGGCTGAGGCAGGTAGATCATGAGGTGAGGAGTTCAAGACCAGCCTGGCCAAGACGGTGAAACCCTGTCTCTATTAAAAATACACACACAAAAAATAGCTAAGCGTGGTGGCAGGTGCCTGTAATCCCAGTTACTTGGGAGACTGAGGCAGAGAATTGCTTGAACCTGGGAGTTGGAGGTTGCAGTGAGCCTAGATTGCACCACTGCACGCCAGCCTGGTGACAGAGTGAGATTCTGTCTTGAGGGGGAGAAAAAAAGAGTATAGGGTTTAATGCCCATCTTCCTAAAATCTGGCTTTCTGCCCTAAGTTAGGATAGTCTCAAGGTCTGTGCACTTTCCACTTGGATGAAAATGGAAGACAATGGAATCTACATTAGTAAGTTTTCCTAGATTATGTTTGTTACTATTAAACCACCAACTTTAGCTCCTTTGGAAAAGAGGAAACTAGAATGTTAAATTGCGTCTCAGGTTTTATTTGAAGCAAAATGAACTCATGAGCAACTATTTTTCTGTGTTTAGGCTCAAAATAATCTTATTAAATACAGTAATTACAACTTCTATTCATGTAAAAAAAATGTGGACCCACTCTTCAATATTGTTTCATGAGAATTTGAGTGATGTGTTAACTCAGTGATGTGTTAATGTTACAAATTACAAATAGGAGTAAATTATTTGGTTAAATGCCTTATTTTTTTTAAGAGAAAGAGTTTGCTAATGCTTGGAAGTCAACCACTCTTGTGTTCAAGCAGGAAAGATCAATATAAGATTGATTCTGTGTGTGTGTGTGTGTGTGTCTGTATCTCTGTGTGTGTTTTAATCATAGAATGTGCAGTTTTCCAACTAACTTAAGATTCATTTTTATTTTCTCATACTTAGGGTGCAATAATCATAAATACAACTTTGAGAATTTCCCATACAAATTACTTTTTTGTTGATGTATACGTATTCTCTTTCCTTTTTAAGACATAACTATCTTTACAGTAAGCCTTTAATACTTTGTCTGATTCAGTGCAACAACCATGAGTGAATAATAACTTAGATGTTGACCAAAATTCTGTGTAGAACCCCATAAATTTATTTGTATTAATGAATAACATTTAAAAATGTATCTGCATACATTAAAGCTGTATATGCCAAACAATAGGCTTTTGCAGATTCAAGGTAACTTCCCTTTTTACTATCATCATGGTCTATGTATTTTTTTTTTGTTTTAGAATTTTAATAGGTTCAGCTTATTCCAACTGATTATAATCTCAGTTGTCTACTTTATAAAATATTTCTACAATTGGGGTACACCCAATGCTATTTCAGAAAATTCTAAGCGCATCATCACTCTTGAAAATCAGTAAGTTATTGGGTCTGTCTTGCTTTATCTACCTGACGATCCAGCAATAGTTATTCCCTAAGGTAAATGGATAAAAATGCAAAGGATATCAGCCTTGAGTGAGGAATGCATATTTACATACTGACTACTGGTGGTAGGCAGACAACTCCAGCAGGAAAACTTAAATCTAATGGGAAATTTTTAAAATCAGAAGTTACATTGAGCTATAAAATTCAAGCATAGCATCATGAATTCTCCTTTTGTAATTAAAGAGTTTTTCTACTCAATCTTATATCTGTTCCTTACCTGTGAGTTTCTTTCTTGTTTTTAATATACTCTGTATTATATTAAGAATATTTATTCATTCACTGCACAGATTTTATGGATTCCATATCATGTTCTACCACTGTACTAGATAGTATAGCTATAGCAGTATACAAGACACAATCAATCTCTACCTTTCTGAAAGTTGACACTAGACAATTAGAAAATTAGAAATTAGAAAATAAATCAGTAAACAAATTTGTGATTTTTGGTAGTTGTAAGTTCTACTAAGTGAAAAATATCAAGGATAGAAGAGAGAAAGTTAGAGTAGTGAGCGGGCTATTGGATATGGAGAACTGAGGAAAAGCCACACTGAGAGGTTGTATTTGCCCAGAGATATTAATGAGGTACAGGGTTAAATAAGAGGAGAATAAGGATGAAAAGTGTTCCAGAGGAAGAATAGCAATTGCCAGCTTCTTGTACAGGAAAACAACAGTGGAGTTGGGGCAGAGCAGGGCATTTTTGTCACTTGAACAGTGTGAGTTGGGGTAGAGAATTTGCAGATGAAGAGAGAGCAGAGGTGGTTCATGAGATTCTTGGGTGCCATTCTAGGAACTTTGGAGTTTAATTTTAATGAGGAGCTTTTGGAGAGTTATGAAATAGGAACGTTATATGATTTACAGTTTTAGAATATTGCTGCCAAATATGCTGGATGTTGAAGTAAAGAGAAAAATCTAGATAAACTACTAGATTTTCGGTCTGATTCTGGGCGAGTGGTGGTGCCATTTACTTAGATGGGGAATTTCAGGAAGAGGTCAATATGGAGAACATCCAGGAGTTCTGTTTGGAACATATTTGAAATATCCAAGTGCCATTATGAAGGCAGTTAAATAAATAAGTTTAAAACTCAGGGAAAAGATCCAGAGCTGTATATATAATTTGGAGACTCACCATGTCTTTGGTATTCAGTCAAGGGATGAGGATAAAGTCATATCACTGAAGAACAGGTGGAGGTGTTAATAAGCTTACAGCTATGTCATGGGCAATATGACACATACATTTTGAGAAGAAGAACCAATCAAGGACAAAGCAGAAGTTACCGAATGTAGAAGGAAAACTATAATGTCTTCAAAGCCAAGTGAATAAAGATTTTCAAATAGAAGCAATTTATTCCCTATGTCAAATGCTACTGAAAAATAAAGTAAGATGGGTCATACAATTGATTAGTGTTTTAGCAAGAATGACGATCACTGGTGACTTTACAGGAGTAGGTTTAACAGAAAAAAAATGGAGACGAAGTGAAATTAATAGAGTATGATAGGCAAAACAATTGCAGAAAACGAGGAATGGCAGATTTTGAGGAATTTTGATATGAAGTGGAGAGTAGACTTGAGTAATAGCTGAAGGAGCAAGTGCCGTCAAAAGAAGACTTTATAAAAACCATAATGTATATTACAGTGTATGTGTGTTCACATGTATTGCTGACTAAGTATAAAGTCTCTGAATAGGCAGAAGGAATAAAATCCAGTGCAGACCTGGAAGAATAGAGCTTGGAAAGAAAGAAAGAGGGAAGGCATTTTTTTTAAATTTGAGGTTGAATGATAATGCAGTTCTTTTCTCAGTGTTTTTATTTTTGCAATGTAATGAGAAGCAAGTTTATTAGCTTCAAACAAAGAGCGAGAGGGCATATCGGAGGTATGCGAGAAAAGAAGATGATGGAAACACACTTTAAAGAGTGGCAGACTGAATTAACTAAAATAAAAACATTGGCTATCAGGAAATGAAAAGGATCCTTTTGAGATTTGAGATTATAAATTTAAGTGGGACCAGTTAGCATGGAATAGTGTTTTATTCAGCTATTACACTGGGTATGTGAAGCCAGCAAAGTTTTGTTTAACTCCAATTGTAATTTTGCCAGGGAAGTTAAATAGAAACAATAGGAATTGATGGATACTGTTAGGAAGTGATTACAGTGACTGTGGACTCTAGCCTGAGTATGTAGAGAAATGAAGACATAAGAGAGGTGGTGCACAGTGAAGATTTGATGAGGGTCAAAGAATTGTTGGATTCAAAGTACAAGGGTTGGTAAGTTAGAAAGACAGGAGTTGGTTGTCAAAGAGAGGAATATTGGCAGTTATCGATAATGACAAAGTTTAGGTATTGCCATGAAAGCCAGTGAAATAAGGTGGGGTAAAGTAAGGTTGGGGAAAAGATTATTATTGGAATTACAGAGATAAAAGAATATAGAGTCCAGGGAACTGGATAGATCATTTGCATGGATCTTGACATTTCTGAGGGGTAGGGAAGAAGTCAGTCATCAAAGTGATAGATAGTATCTTTAAGATGTTCGGAGAAATGACAGAGTTATTACCAGTTGTCTGTCTTAAAGAGGAGTAGCCTGTGATGGTATCTAATGGAATGGGGCTTCAAAGGATCTGTGGTTCTTGAGGGAAAAAAAGAGTAAGAAATGCAACTGTCCAACTCCTAGGCCCTATGGTTAGTGGGATTATGGGAGAAAAACAAACATGATACCCAAGAAGGCTAAACTGTAGTATATTGATCAGCAGGTCCAAGATGTCACTTAGAGCCAGAAAGTTAAGAAAGCATTCAGGGTAGTTGTTGAGGATTTTTTTCAATGTAATGGGTTGGCCTGGGAAAACACTAGAGAAGATTTAGGGTGTTGAGGATAGAAAGGATAGTAGAATTATATTGCTACATCAAAGTATGCATTGAATTGAAATCCTCTCAAAGTTTAAAAGTATGACTATTCTTCAATTAGTTTCTCCTATTAAGTATGCCTTGACATAATAACCCAATAACTGGTAACAATCGAGGGGAGGGACTCTATGTCTACACTTTTAAGGTTTCTGAATTTTATTTCTCTACTAAATTTATTAGTAGTAATTTTTATATCCATTCCATTTAAATACTAATTAAAAAGTTTAATTTCTTTCATTTGAAATAAAAGGGTCTTATAACAGGACTCTTGAATGGCAATAATATTTACATATTTAGTTTATATTGTTTAACACTCCGAGTTATTTATGTTATTGTTCTATGTACTCAATTTTTAAACCATTATCTTGACTGCTCTTGATCTTTCATCTGTGGTAAATAGTTTTCTACCTAAAGTTCATTTTCTACAATTTCATTTATTTAGGGTGTGTTGATGGCATTATCCCTCAGTTTTTTTATTGTCTGAATATTTTTGGTTTGCTACCATTTATTTTTCTGGGTATGGAATTCCAGTTGTTTCTGAGTTGATGTTGATTGTCAGTCTAATTGCCATTCCTATGTAGATGATTTGTTTTCTTTCTGGTACTGTCAAGATAGTTTCTTCTTTGGTATTCTGTATTTTCACAATGATATGTCTAAATATGGTTTAACAGAATTTCTGCTTGGGATTTACTGAAATTTTTTGATCTGATGTTTGATATCTTTGAATAATTTTGATGATCCTCAGCGATTATCTCTTTAAATATTTCTTCTTCATTTTCTCTATTATTTTAGACCTCCTTCCAGATAGATATCATCTATGTCTCAACTGCCATTTTATATTTTCCATAACTGTCTTCTTTGAGCTACATTCTTGATAATTTCCTCAATACTATCATCATTTTCACTGAAGTTCTCTTCTTCTCTATCTAATCTGCGCTTTAACACCTCAAGAGAATTTTAATTTTAGTTATTTTGTTCTGTTCCAGAAGGTCTATCTTATTCTCTTTAAAACTTGCTTGGTTATTTAATATTATTTACAATTATATAAATAATTATTTGTTCATATTTTAAAGTATGTTTGATTTCTGGAAACATATTAAACATTTCTATGTTAATATCTGGAATCTCAAAATCTGACTACTGTGTATATGTGTGTGTGTTTGTTTTTTTTTCCTTTTCTTTGCTGACTTTCACTACTGATACCTGATTTGCTTGTATGTTTAGTGATTTTATCAGTGAGCTCATATTCTTTGAAACTTTAGCTGTGAGAAATGTATGTGGTTTATGTTGAAGTTGAGTTCCTCCAGTAAGGATTTATATTTACTTCTTCTAGTTGCTTAAGAGTAATAGCAGCTCAGGACTACAGTTTTATTTTAACTTAAATTCTGAAGTGAAGGTTTCTCCAGGGTATGTATAGATATCATGGATTTAGTCCACATATGCTCATATGGATAGGCTTATAATTCCAAAAGAGCACAATTTTAATTTTTGTTCTACCTCTCCACCCAGAGGAGTGTCAAGAGAGAGAAAAAAGTTTCCTTTCTGTCCTTTCTACATGGTGAGTTTATTTCTCTCTCCCCATTCCCTGAGAATGAATGCACCACATTGCATAAGACCAGGAGTTACCACTCACATAGACTTCTACGGCACATGCAGAAGAATCTGAAGTATCCCCTAGATTGTTCAGTATAATAATGCTGGTTAAATTTGCATTCTTTTGGGGTTTCAGGTCTTTCTGCAGGGATATATCACTCATCTTTCAGCTGGCCCCAGGGGTTTATAGTCTTTCTCTGGCACACTACACAGATATTACTATAGAAATGCAAAGGCACCAGGATTAACCAATCTACTACAAGGCAAAACTGGCTTTAGTACCAGCTTCCTTTTCAGGATTTCTGTCTTACATTTTGTTTGCATGTTTGTTTTACTGTGACTTTTTCTGGCCAGCCACTACTGAATTATAACTTTCTTGTCAGCACCGCAATTTCTTAAAGAAAATTTATTTTAATGCTATACAGAGTTTTCGTTATTTTAAGTAAGATATTCACTCAGTTTAGGGTATCTGTTCCAATATTTTACCAGAATTAGAATCTCATATATAGTTTTGTATTCAGATATACATAGAAAACTATTTTATACATAATGTATTCAATATAAAAATGTTGTTAGATACAGAAAAGTAGTGTTTTAGTTAATGATATCCCATATTCCTGGGAGCTGGCTTTGCTGCCAGGTCATAATATGCAACCTCACATCTAGGAGGGGCTCCTTGCCTTGTCATAGACCTTGTTGTCAACCAAAACTAACCTACTGATCTTTTTTCATATGATTATTAATGAGGGGCAAAATAAAGTTTTAAGTGTTTTAAAATTCTCTTCCTTGCATCTGTGTGTTCTGCAGTGAAAGATAGGTTCATATAGTCCCAAGTATTTTAGTAAACATATTATTTTATTTATTCTGTGGAATCATAGTAGCATTTTCTTTTGAATGACAATTATTCTTATACAGCTGTAAGTACTATCATTTATCTACACCTTATTTCATTTAGGATGTTTATTACAATTATATTCCCGCGAGTGTTCACATGTAAATAACCTAGTGTACTTCAGTGACAATTTCAGCAGAATAGATTTTTAGAATAAAATTGTTTTATGTATCTATATGTTTGTTTCTTTCAGTGCCTGATAGTGCACCAGAAAATATCACTTACAAAAATATTTCTTCTGGAGAGATTGAGCTATCATTCCTTCCCCCAAGTAGTCCCAATGGAATCATACAAAAATATACAATTTATCTCAAGAGAAGTAATGGAAATGAGGAAAGAACTATAAATACAACCTCTTTAACTCAAAACATTAAAGGTAAAAGAACAAATCTAATATTGTATACTTGCATTTATAATGACAGAGTAGCCACAAATATTGGCTTAATGTTAATAGTTTGAGATTATTTTCATGCAGGGTATTACAATTTTGCCTTTTTGGTTAAATAACCTAGGAAAGAATATTGTAGGTCCGTTCTTTTCCCCATGATCCTAAATCATTTTGTCTTCGTGAATAGGAGCTACTATTGCCAAAAAATGACATTTTCACTTATTTTTTATTTTTGGAAGATTGTTGTGTTGAGAACCATTTCATAGTTTGCCTCTCACATATTATTAAAGGATATTTTGTAAGTTTCAACTTACCTATTTTATTTCTATTTAGGACTGAAGAAATATAGCCGATATATCATTGAGGTATCTGCTAGTACACTCAAAGGTGAAGGAGTTCGGAGTGCACCCATAAGTATACTGACTGAGGAAGATGGTAAATATAATAGTGGATATTAATATACTTTGATTCTATAACATTTCAGGAAACATATATATAGAATGAAACAATGTAAAAACTTATCTAGTCATGAGTATCAGTTGTGTACCACGCCAGCATTATACAGAGATTTCATTGTCATGGTGTAAAAGAAGCTAGCAACGTCAGATTTACAATCACTAAAATCAGGCAAAAATGCTTTTTATTTTTCTGAAGTCATCAGTACTCTGTCAAAAAAAAAAAAAAAAAAAAAAACCAATCATGTTTTTCCAAGGGATTTTTTTAAGGCTAAAAATTTTGTTTGAATGATTTGAACATTAACTGATACACGTCATGACTGTGTTTTTCAACTTTTACATTTTTAAGAGTAGCCATTACATGAGCTTTGGAGTAGATTATGTTTATGTCAATGTTCAGCACTTTTTAAAATGATGTTAAGGATTAACTTGTTAATGAGATCAGGCTATTGTACAGGTTCTCTACTTAATTGGACAAGATGCTATTCCCCAATGTTAATAGCTTTCATATTGAATATTTAAACATACCTTTCCCCAACCCCCAAAAAGTCACCTTTACTACTGAGACCACTTTACATTGGTACCTTACCAAGTTAGGCATATATGATGCTAAGAAAATAATTTTTTAAATGATATATTTGGGATTAGGATTTGCACTTTGTGTTTTATACTTTGTATATTTTGAGAAAATTGTTTTTTTCTGTAAAAGGAACTCCTATTTCCATGAAGGGTAGGCCTGGAAATATCATAAATGTTTGCAGAGTTCCTTTCCTTTTCTCTTTCCCTTTCCCTTTCTCTTTCTCTTTCCTTTCTTCCCCATCTTCAAGCTAGGCCACAGCCTGTGAATGTTAAGCTTCTAGAATCATTCACCAGGACAGAATGTGCATTAGACACTGCTAGGAGGGGAGACTTTTCTCTGTGCTGCTCTCTTTCTATTCAAAATAATAAAGTCTTCAAATCTCTTCTCTCTCCATGTCTTTACCTCTACCAAAGAATTTTACCAAAAGATCTTGGCTAGAGTTCTTTGGGTTGCCACAGTTTTTAAGTGTGATGCCTCCATGGATTAGTCTTCCTTAGTCATTGCATCTACTTACTATGCTTGCTTTTAAATTTACCTGTCAAATTCCATCAAACTTACCTGTCCAAATTCTCATATTTTTCATAGATTCTCTTTTTTCTCAAAGTGAAAATTATCTTAATTTAAATCAATTCTTCCAAATGGCTCAATGATTAAAAACTAGAAAAGAAGGTTGGTGTTCCTTCTATCTTATATAATATCTAAGATGATACGTAGTAAAAATAGCAATGCCGTTCTGAAAATAGTACCCATTTCTTTATAATTAGTCTAATCAAAAGTCCTAATGGTGAGAATTTGAGATCTTGTATGATGAAATCAGACCAGTAGTGAACATATATTTTGAGCAGGCAGATATTTTACCACTTAAGTCAAGAATTTCAAAGCATGTTGTGCATCTGAATTACCAGGGCTGTTAAAAATATGCTTCCTCAAGGTAAAGTTCCATCTAAATTCTTGGCCAAGTCATATAATTTCTAAGGAACAAGGTAAAGAACAAGACTCCCTTGTTGAAAAATTACAGAAAATCGAGGCTGGATAAAGATCTGAGAAAATTTGTGTGATTGGGAATTAGGAACTCCTTGCCCTCATGAAGCTTGCAGTTAGTACAAAATACCTAAATTTAACAAATGTGTGGACAAATAATTTTTATGATTTTAATTACTGGTATAAATGATCCCCCAAATTATTCACCAGGACAAAAGAAGGACCTAAGCTACTCTGGGGTATGAGGTCAAGCGTAGCTGTGGAAGTTATGTCAAAGCTGTGACCTGAAAATGAATAAACAAGGAGGGTGGGAGACAGGAAAGATCAGGTCAGGCAGAGAAGTGAGAGATTTGTGAAGTTCATTCTCAGCTACCTTGAGATGCTCTGAGATGACAAATTGAAGGCATTGCAAAAGTTCTAATTTTCCCAGTTTCAATTTTGTTAGATTATATTTTAGAATACATATGCCAAAATATTTTAGAATACATATACCAAAATGATTAAAACTTAGTCTGTTACAGTGGATATGCAGTGATTTTTTTTAGGTAGACATGTTAATTACATTTACTTAGCAGTAAATGTTTTACATTAAAAAGAAAATATTCAGGGATCTACTGAAGGTTAGCTTTTAAAGACACCACTTTATCTGATATTCCACGGAAGCATCTTAAAGCATGTTATAAAGTAGAAATAGTTAGTTGCAACATATTAGTTTCTTAATGCTATTTTTGATTAAAGTCCTTTTTGTAAACAATAAACAGATTTTACAAGGATGCTGGGAAAAATATTTATAGGTTTTGCTTTGACAGATGAAAGAGAATTTTCACAGATAGTTTTTATCTTGGGAAACAGACATCTGTAATTGATGTATACATTCCTATGATAATCAATATTTGATAGCATTTTTATTGTAGTGCCAGTGAAAATAACAAAATGAAAATACCAAATACAGCTGTTATTATTGTTCCTTATAACTTGTCTCATAAACTTTTTCTGCTCTATAATTTTTTTTGGAAAATTATTGTTAGTAAAATAATGAAAACATGCACACATGGGAACACATACCATTATAGCTGAGATTATTCAGAGAATCAAAAAGAAATGGAAGAAATTCAAGTAGCATTCTGCCAATTATTGGAAATAGTGATCAGTACATGAACTGTATATCAATTGACATTGTTTAAAGATGTAAACAAATTCTCAGAATTTCTGTTTGCTACTATGAGTTCACATTCCATGCATAACTATAACAATGAACCAAATTTTAGTGTTTTACTTTTTTCATGTAAAAAATTGTATTCCATTATTCTAAGACATTACCGTGCTGTTACACAGCAGCTGAGAAATGCCATTCTAAATATTTTACCTCAATGGAAACATGAAGTTGGCTAACTAGTTTGCAGTAATGTTTTTATTGCTTATTCAATGCAGAATAGCAAATGTATTTGTACTTTACGCTATTATAGCAGAGTTACAAGTAGATTCCAAACTATTTTCTTATTTGTGTGCTACGTTGGTGTTTCCTTTGTAAACCATTCAATTTTGAAGACAGAGTGAACAAAGTTTGATATTATTTTACTTTTTAATGACACAACGGAGATTGAGGAATGTAGCTTTCATTTGTGAGGTCAGTCATTTTAACTGCTTTCCCAATGTTATGCTTATCACTTTCCCAACTTCTTGGATGTGTGATTTTTTTCCCACCTCTTTTTATTGTCTAGGGATCTCTTTTACTGTATATTTATTCACCCCCAATAAAGTTTTTATTTTTATTAGAGGATGACAGTTGACCAAGATGTACTTGAACAGTAGGTAAGTCACTGTGACATACCCCTTGTTCTACTTTCTCATGGAATATTTTTTTCCACTGAATCACAGAAACAGATGTTCTAACACCACCATGCAAAATCTTCCTTTATCATCTCATTTTGAAAGTAAACATTCTCTTGTGCTTCTGGAGAAAAGCACTGAACCTAATTCCTTTACAAGAAAGTTTATAATAAAAATTGTTTGCATTTCCATGTTAACTTTTTCTTATGTATGTTTAATAAAATGTGTTATTCTATACCCTAACTTTTCAGCTCCTGATTCTCCCCCTCAAGACTTCTCTGTAAAACAGTTGTCTGGTGTCACGGTGAAGTTGTCATGGCAACCACCTCTGGAGCCAAATGGAATTATCCTTTATTACACAGTTTATGTCTGGTAATAATTTTTTTTGAAATAGTTCTGAGAACAGATATTAATCTGTAACATAATAGGAATGTAGTTTTTAAATTTCAGAATGTGGTACTACATTAGGAACCTGATTGTTAATAGGCTAGTTAATATGTTTTTATTAAGAAACAAGTTTTTCCCATACTATGTAGCAGTTCAATCATGGTCAGATGAAATAATTTTGCAATTAAAACAAAAAAAATTATGTGTTATGCATAATTATACTAAATTTCCACTCTTAAAAATCATTGACAAATCAACTTGTATGAATGTAAGCATACAGTTTTAAACTTCTGAAGTTTTACACAGTACTCTCATTTCACTGTCTTTTTAAGTGTCCCTTGAGAAGAGTAATTTTAAGAAACATTTAAAATAGATACTTTTACAGAAATCTGTTATTTAAAGTGAATTTTTCATCAAAATGTAAACAATGTATTTTGTTTCTAATCACTGTTACCCTGATAACCTGTTTATCCTTCAATCGTAAAAATGATGAAATCTTACAGTGCATCTCATGTTAGTTAACGTACCTATACTACTTCATGAGAACTCAGTAGATTGAAATCTTCACTTTGCTGTAATGTAAATCCTCTTTAGAGATTTTCACCAATTAGGTAACACATTATCTAGTGGATTTCATATATTTCAACTCAGAAAATACACTTTACACAATACTTTATAAAATGTAGCCATTTCCTTTTATATTTCTGAGTTGGAAGGGCCAGCATTGAGGAAGAGGCTGTGATGTTTTAAAGAAGTCTACTCTTCTTCTCTTTCTTAAATTAAGATTTTTCTTTCACTAATTCCCCTTTAATCTTTTTACATATTTCTCTTTAAGACTATACTTTTTGTGTTCTTCGTTGCCTGATTCATAGTCACTTTACCTAGTCATGATGAAACTAGGAGTGTCATGATTTCCAGTTAGGGAAAAGGAAGCAGTGGGAAGAAGGTAAACATTCCTTTTCATTACCCTATTTATTTATTCACTCATTCATTCACTGAACAATATTGATAGAGTACCTATATACTTATGAGCAAGATTTACATAAGACTCACATAATACCCTTGCACTCAAGAGTCTTGTATCTCCTACACTCCAAAGAGGTAACTGGATTATATAACCATAAACAAGCAAATAAGGAAACATCAGGGAAAGGAGGTCTACTTTTGATGGGATGCTTCAGGAAGTTCTCTTTGAAGAAGTGGCATTGAGCTGTGATCCAGTTGACAAGAAAGAGCTTCTTGCCATGTAAACATCTACAGGGTAGAACTTTGAAGCAGGAGGGAGTATCAACTGCACAAGCTCTGTGGGGAAACACAGCTTGTTACCTTAAAGACCAGAGAGAAGGTCAATGTTGCTGGGGATTAGAGAACCAGAGGAGGGGAACAGTGGGGGCAGAAGATAAAGTTCAGGAGTCAAGCCATCGTAAGGATTTTGTTTTCATTTTAACTATAATGGGAGTTCATAGATAATGTGAAGCACTTTAGATTCCCTACAAAGAATGAATGGTCAGGGACAAAAGTGTTAGCAGGGATACTATGCTATTTTAGTAGTTTGGGAAAGAGATGATAGTGGCAATGGAGGGGAGAAGTTGGCAGCTTTGAGCTACATTTGGGGAGAAAAACTAACAGGACTTGATGATGGATTGGCTGTGTGGATAAGAAAAAGAGAGGAATCAAAGATGACTTCTAGATTTTTGAATTAAAGGTGATTACTACTAGATTTTGATGCCATTTACTAAGTTAGAAAAAAATTTAAATGAAACAGGTTAAGTGAGAATCAAGATTTTTCTGGCTGAGATTTTCAGTACTGCATTATGAGAATAATTGTGTTCTTCTATACAGTGATCATGCTTCCCTTCCTAGAGCTTCCTTGTATTTCTAGCATAATGCGTAGCACACCTAGACAGAAACACATGTGGTTGGATAGCATTTTAAGAGATGCTGTTTACCCAGTTTTTCTCTGTGTGTGTATGAACCCCCATGTCAATGAGAGCCTCCCATTCTAGGAATTTTTTTAGTTATAACTTTAGTTGTCTATAATTCCAAAATGTCTAAAGGTACCAGGATTTGTTAGGAATAAGCAATGACAATGTACATTAAACTACCTCTTAAGAATATAGCATGGCTCAAATTTTATGTGCTACAATTCTGATGTCTTATAGAACATGACCTTTTATTTTCTGTAACTGGTTCTTTTTGCTTTTTGCAATGATGCTGGGGTTGATGAGAGCACTGATGTGAGGTAACCCATTCATTTCTCATTTCCTCTGGGTTTAATTCAGTCTCTTTTGGGTAAATATTCAATTAATTCAAAGTTTAATTCTTCAGTTGTACTTTTTCTCTCATCCTTCAAGAAGTATCCTTATCTCTCATTTTCTGAGATAGTCTGGGTACAGGGGAAGCCCAGTGAAAGTGGGGTGAGGGAATATCAAATCTGTGATACTGAAACAGGAAAAGTTCCCTTGTCTTGCTCGCAGGGCGTGTGATGGGGGTGTGGCTGGCTTCTCTGGTGCCCTGAGGCTCACACCTCTAGGGGGAACATGCAGATGGGCAAGTTGTGGGGCTCTGACCCCACAGCAGTGTCTAGGGGTGAATGTTTACAGTTGGAGCCCCAGTGGGGTGTGTTACAGGATGATGTTCTTTCAGTTTAGCCATCCATAGGCAGCTTGTGTTAGCTCAATTAGACCCCTGCTTTATCGCAAGAACAGAGAGCTTTCTGTATCTCTGTATCTTGCCTTGGTGTTCCAGAAGAATTGGATCACAAGTGGGCTTGGAGAATGAGTTCACGGTTTTATAAAGTGGAAGTAACTCTCAGCAGATGAGGGGAAGACAGAAGGGAAATGGAGTGGGGAGATGGTTTTCCCTGGAGTCGGGCCTCTCAGCAGCAGGCTCTCTCCTCCGTCCTCCCCGGCCAAACTCTGCCTTGTTCTGCTGGCTGATGGCCTGCGGGCCTGCGACGCCTGTCAGTGTGTGCTCTTATGTCACTGTGTTCCTCTCGACGTCCAGCTGCTGTGCTGTGTCTTCTTCCGCCTACGTGTTCCTGTCAACCTCCAGCCGCTTGTGTGTGTGCCCACTAGGGTCTTGGGGTTTTTATAGGCACAGGATGGGGGCGTGGTGGGCCAGGGTCGTGTTGGGAAATGCAACATTTAGGCAGGAAAACTGAAATGCCTGTCCTCACCTAGGTCCATGGGCACAGGCCTGGGGGTAGAGCCTTAGCCAGAGACCCGTCCTTCTCTACCCAGCGCTTCCCTGCCCCCTCCTATATCAATATTGTGAAACACCTCACCTGACCTTTTTTTTTGGAATCATTCTGGCACAAACTTGCAGTCACGGCTGCTAGTTTCAAGGTTCCTATTTTCTGATTTATCCTTGGTCCAACCTCAAGGCTTATTCTAGTCCCCTGGTTCCCTTAGCATGTCTGTCTTGACGCTCAGGTAGCTAGACACTCCCATTTGATTTCTCGGCACCAATCTGCAGTGTGAAGGATTTGAGAAAAGTACTTCGACACCCTTCTCTAGCCCTAGATGATCTGCTAGAGGAGCCCTTATATCTTGCTGGAAACAAAGGTTTTCTAAATGGCTTGCTATGTTTATCTCTATCCTGAGAAAAAAAGTCTTTTTTACACTGGGATTTCCCTCCCAAATCTATGTGGGTGTTTTCACCACTCAAACCTTACCCTAAGTTCTTGGGACACTCCAGTGTGATAGCTTTGCCTTTTTATTTCTCTCACTCTTTCTTCGTAGTGCAAACTTCTTTTCTTTTTTCTTTCTTTTTTTTTGACTGATGGAAGTTTCCTTCTCTCATATAATCTTTCCTTTCTACACCTCAAGGGTCTTAATTAAATTGTAACAACTTAATTATAAAACTCTATGGTCTCAAATAATCCAGGATTGACTCTTGATGTGTAAATGGAATGTAGAAAATACTTTTCCCTCACTAAAACTTGGCTTTATTTTACACGCACACACACACACACACACACACACACACACAGACACACACATTCTCTCTCTCTCTCTCTCTCTCTGCTTTAAGATCTACTTTGTTCATTGCTGTATTTAGAAGAGACTGTTACCTGACACATAATTAAAACTTAATTAATATGTTGACTGGCTGAATGAATGAAGAGTGTTTTAAGTTAGAAACTGTATGTATATATATAGATAGATAAAATACATATTATACATGAAAATATTATATATATTATATGTTCTTTTTTTACTGATGGAAATATATATGTTATGTATTATATATATTTTATATAACACATATATTTTAATATATAATATAGAAATATTGTGTATTTTATATAAAAATAATATATGTAATATATTTTATATTTATATATTATATATATTATTTTTATATAATATACAATATTT